>CAJNOI010000035.1:0-32874 GCA_905250115.1 Adineta steineri
GATTGATATTTATCTAAATTAAGATTTTTTTATATTTATGTAATTATTTGTTACATAAAGCACCCGAAAGAGTTATAATGCAAATTCAATATATGACATTGTTTAATATTTATTGCTTTTTCAACAATAATTTTCATATCATGATCATTTAATTTTGTTCGATATAAAAATATACAATTATCACATATTGATAGATGTTTTTCTAATGAAATATTTGTGTATGGAATATAATTCATTGATGTTGTAAGAAGTATTTATTAAAGATACTGAATTATTTGATGTTCCAGAAAATTTTCTTTTTTCTAAATTTTTTAATAAAATTGATGATTGAATTTGTTTTAATTGTATAATATGTATATCAGATGATGGGGAATATTGATCAATAATATGAAATTATGCGGCAACAACTAATAAAACTTCATTTTCTTTTTTTTTATAAGTATGAATGTTATCGAAAATTTTTTCATTTAAACATTCAATAGTAAAAAGTGTTCAAAGACCTGTTTTACCACAAAATTCTTCTCATTCTAAAACATTTATTGTCATTGTATATGATGAAAAACTCCACTAAATAATACTTTTCTTTTCCAAATATAAATAACTTCAATCAAGTTTAACATCTCGATAAACTGTTTATTGAATAGATGGTAAACATGATAATGCATATGAAAAAAGTTTTGAATAATATAAACATAGTTTCAATAGTTCTTGAGGGTGTGGGTTGGTGTAGGGTTGAGTTCAGCGCAGAGATGTCCATCGCGGTTGAGAATCTGCCGCTGCCGCGCCGCGACTATAACAAAAAGAAGTGTGCCACGCCGCTGCCGCACCGCGCTCCTATAAAAAATTGCCGCTACCACGACGCTGCCGCGATGGGGTTTTTAAAATCTTCCGATTCTCAAGACTGAGAGTGGTTTAAACGAGTGCTGTTGCTGCTAATCGATGAGATTCGTCTAGTTTTACATTGCGGAATACGTCAATGTCGAGATTATGTGTAAATTTCGTAATTTTTAAAATTGTTTCCTGAAAGAGCTGCCGCTGCCGCGACAGTATGATAAAAGTTGCTGCCTCGCCGCCATGGACATCTCTGGTTCAGTGATTATGGGCACGAACACCCACACCCTCAAGATGGTTGTTTTCTTTTGTTTGAAACATTAATTTATCTAATGATAATACAAAACTCAAAATCTTTCACTCTACAATAACAAACAAAATTATTACAAGTCGATAGTTTTTTTTATCTTTGCTTGATTATTATTTATAGTTTTGACATATAGCCATAGAATCACTAGGTTAAACAGTATATTCAAAAATCGTTGTTTTAAAAGAAAAGAAATGGTTTTATTTATTTAAAAAACATGAAGTAGAATCAAAAAATAAATTGTTTTAAAATAATTCTCACAAAAAAAACTTTAATTAAGATAATTGTTTATTTTCAATGAACTTTTCACTAAATTTCAAAATCAATCATAATTATCTTCTGCATAACTTGATTTCATAATACTCATAATAATACTGGGTACCAATGGTTCATTATGAGGTTGAGTAGCAACTAAACCAATTTTACCGTGTGCAACATCAGTAGAATAAACCATTTGAAGTTTATCACCAACTTTAATTTCAATAGCCGATTGACAAATTAATACACCAGTATCTTTATTTATTGATTGAATAGTATTTGAATTAGGTATATCATTTCCATTTAATTTCATCCATAAATGAAAATCCCCAATACCATTATTATCTTCACTTGCAACTTGAACAGCAGCAATAACAAAATATGTTCCTGCTTCTCTAAATTTAATAATTCCATTTTTATTTCTAATACGTTGTAAACCATCATCCATATCAATCTCAATTCCTCTGAATTTTTTACAACCCCATTGTGATTTTGAACTTGATAATTGTGCATATGGAATTGCATCACCTTGATGACGTAATCGAAATGTTGATACTATAATACTTGGTACAGCTGGTTCATTCTTTGGTTGTGAAGCAATTACACCTAATTTTTTATTTGTTGATGAAAATGCAATTTGAACTTTATCATTTGATTTAAGTTTAATAATTGTTTGACTAATTAATACTGAAGTACTACCACTACGAATAGTTTGAATTGTATTACTATTTGGCATATCTTTATCATTAAGTTTCATCCATAAATGAACTTCACCTGATGCATCACTATCAATTTCACTACCAACTTGAGCACAAGCAATAATAAAATAAATACCTTCTTCATTATATTCAATATTTCCATTATGTTTTGTATTTTTTGTATTAATTTTATTATTTGCACTGAAACTATCAAATATGATAACATCAGAATTTGAATTTGCCAATTGAGTTTTTGTACTAAATAATTCGGCATAAGGAATGGTATTAATACCATCACTAATTTGTATAATTGTTGTTATAATACTTGGAACAATTGGTTCATATTCTGGTTCTGTTGCAATTAAACCTAAAGATGTACATTTATTTGTTGTTGAAACTGAATATAAAAGTGCAACTGTTTGATCCATTGAAACTTGAAAAACTGATGAATAAACAAGAACCGATGTAGTTCCACGATTAACTGTTTGGATACTGTTTGAATTTTGTTCATTTTTACCATCTTTCTCCGTCCAAATATGAACTTCTCCTTTACCATTTCGATTTGGACTACCAATTTGTGCAGCAAATATTGAAAAATAAATACCAGTTTTTTCAGTTTGTAATGATCCATTAGGAAATGTTGTGTATTCATTTAATCCATCAATACTATTATATCTTACTACTTTTCCTTTTGATCCACCTAACTGATTTTTGGAATTTGATCCTTGAAAATATGCAACATTATCAATAATTTTTCCGCTAGGTTTTTTTGGTTTCGATTCCCTATTTATTAATTAATATTAAATTTTAATCAAACAGATATTAATGAAATCTTACGATTCAGTTGTTGTTGTTGATTTTCTTGTTGTTGTTGTTGTTTTTGTTTTATAAGCTGAAATATAATAATAAAAAAATAATTTGATTATATAATGATTTTTATTGAGACTAAATCATGAGTAATAATCAGTTTGTATTACTTTGTGGTCGTCGTGTAGGTCGTGGACGTCGACGTGCAGGATATCGACGTCGAGGTGATCGTGATTTTTCATCATTTTCATATTCATTTGAAGAATCTTGATCATTTTTATTATTATTGTATTCCTCTTTATCATCTTCGGTTTTCTCTTCACTTTTCTCTTCTGAGCCAAACATTTCATTACTATCAACTGTAACTTCATCATATGTTGGTACTGATAATGATTCATAATTAGTATGATAACCATCCATGAAACCACCTGTACGAGAATTTATTCTTGGAATATTTGAACCTTTTACTATCAAATAAGAAATAAATAATTAGAAATATTTAAATCAAAAAAATAAAACAAACAAGATTCCGATCGAAAGTATGTTGACATATCCATATCTGATTTTAGTTGTATACCAGTATTTGATAAACTAACATGACCTGATTTAATTAATTCTGCAATTGAAAAACGTTTTCCATGTTTATCAGTTAATGCTGGTAAAACATAAATGAAGGCTAAATAAATAAATAAATTTATTATTTATAAGTAAATAAATGAATATAAATATTAACTTGAACTTCTTTTCGAATAAATAATTGTTTGTTTATTGTATCGATCAGCAAATACTGGCATCCGTGGCATTAAACTAATAAATGGACCTTTTAAAGCTAAAAAATACAATAAAGGAAATTTAATTTTTTATTAGAAAAAAAATGATTGTTTACGAAAATGTCGACGATTATATCTGGCAACAGGAATAGTAAGTTTTTCAAATGATCGTCGATAAAACGAATGAGGTGATTGACGAAAATAAATATGCATTTGACCAACAATTTCAGGATAATCGGAATCCTATTTTATCAAATTAAAAAAAAACAAAATATCTCTTTTTGCCGAGAAAATAAAAATATTTACGTCGTCATTTGAATATGATCGTAATTGAGGAATTCGTTCATTTTCATCTTAATTTATAAATATTATTATTATATTTAATCAAAAACAAGAATATCGATTTCAATAAGATTAATGAAAATATTTCAGATTTTCTAAAATTATTATAGAATGAATTGATAATTTACCTTGATTTTCGTTAAGAAGTGTTTCAGTTGTATTTGATGTATTATAATGAATATATCCAATAATACCCACACTAATCATAGAAATCAATAATATAATAATACTTATAGTTCGAAATGGTTTTGAACGAAATGTTCGTTTTCGCGATGATCTATTAACATAATATAAGAGAAAAAAAGAATTTTATTAAAATAAATCAATGATAATTATTTACTGTTGTGGTAATTGATGATCTTGTTCTAATTTTTCATATATTGGCTGGCGTTCTTGATCATCAATCTTAAAATCTGGCAATTCCAAATCATTTGTTTTGATGTCATCATCAGTTGCCGTAGGAGTATACTTAGTCTTCATTTTCGAAACTAAATCTTATATAAATATATATAAGACTTATTGGAAAATAGAAATATTTAATATAATTACTTAGGTGATTGTTAAAATGAAAAGAACACGACACTTACGCGTACGACTCCTACGGGCAAAGTCATTTTTGCGGCACTCACATATAAAAATGTGAGTGTAAGTTATAAGTTCAAGTTTTGCAGCTCCTCCTTCCTCACTCCTCATAGGAAAAAAACCGAGTATTTTTAGTTTTTTATTAAAAACTTTATAAAAATCGAAAAACTCAATGTTCAGCTTTTTTCGCCTTGCTCATCCCTCACAACCAGACTACCATTACAGGCGAGTACTCTTAATTAAAAATATCTGAGTTTACATGTTGATGGTTTTCGCCATCTTCTTTCCCTGCAAGTCTTCGAAACCAGGGTTAAAGCTCAACAGCAGGTTATGTCGTCGCACAGGAGTTGGCGCGCAAATGTCATGCTACGATGAAAATTGATGAAAGTGTTCTAGTCTAACTATAATTCTATTCTAGGAAGTCGGCTTTCTTCAATCTGTATATTTATTTTTACATATATGCAAGAAAATATTGAATTTTTTCACTGCATAATAGCAAGTGTATAACGAGGTTAATATGGTATTTCATAATATAAAGTATTAGATATAGTTTGGTGATAAGAGATGTGCGGGACCAGCTCCAACTTTGGTCCGAAACCCTGTCTCGGTAGCCGGAGCTGTAGCCAAGAAATAAAGCTTCACTGGAGCTGTGGCCGTGGCTAGAGCCAAGTAATTTGAAACTTTAGAAGGACCGGGACCACAAATTTAAATTTAACAGGGTCCATAGTCTGAATCGAGACCTAGACTAAAATCTATGTGATATTATTTACTTTGTCATTTTTTAAAATAAGCTTTACGTATATAATGAATCAATGTATGATTTTTATACTAATATCATGTAATACAAAAAAAGCACTTAGCACGAAAAACGACGATTAGAGATATGTGAAGCCAATTTCGGCTCGGATTCCGACCCCAGTAACCGGAGTTGCTGGGTCTGGGCCGAGGCCAAGAACATACTAGACTCCAGATTGCTACGATGGAGACTGATAAAAAATGAGCCACTGGGGCTAGACCGGGGCCGGAACCAGAAAAACCTAGTCTCGCACATCTCTCTTCGTGACTTTTGATATGTGCCGTAAGCCTAAATTGTGTCGATTTGGTGTATGTCTATATCAATCAAAGTAAAATTGCAAGTCTATTCTAGAGTATTCACGACTATAAATGACATATCGCGACGATGAGTTTATGTTGAATTTGATCTAAATTAATTATTTAACTTAACTTTTAGTTAAAAAGTCGAAATGTATTCTAACTCATAAGTTCTTTATCTCATGTTAGAGCGTTAAGATGATTGAGTTATTTCTGTAGAATTGTGTAAGAACTTGATGCAAATTATAGAGCTTAACGATCTCTAACTACTGAAGAATGTATCCTTTTATAAATTAATCAAAGTTTTGGTTAAAATAAAAATTACAATCCACGAGTCTAAATATAAATAATGAAACTTACCCGTATAGAATAATTTCTAACAGAAATAATAAACAACAACCAGCACTTGTTTGCAGCAGAAAATACTCTTATCTTGCTTTTGAATAATATAACAAAAGAGAGTTCTTGATATTCTGTATGAAAGTGTTCACCTTTAAATAGGAACTCACGAAGGATTGTTTAATAGCTGCAATAGATAAGGAGAAGAAGACAATTTTAGAGTAAAACTGATGATTATGCTGGAAAGCACACAATTCATCATATGATATTACTTTCATCTGATATTATCATTTTGCAATGTCTTTTGTTTGTCATCATTGTTATTATCTTTTCAGTATGCATATAGTCACTTATCTTCTTATTTCAAAGCAAAAGTTGATAAACAACATTTTTATGTGAAGTTATTGTGTTATATAAAAAATGATCTCTGACGACTGTTAATAAAACTTATGTATATCAAGGGTAGCGGTGCCATTCAGCGAAAGGCTTTTCAGCGAACATTTTTAGCGAAAGGCAATTCAGCAAAATAATTTTTCTTGGTAAGGGCATAGACGGGTGTGGGTGTGGGCAAAAGGTATTTCGCAATTGTGACTTTCGCGGATTTTTTTCACTAAAAAACCCGTTCGTTAATATGGTTTTCGGGTGTGGGTGTGGGTGTGGGTGTGGGTGTGGATACATTGCTAATATATAATACCTTCACCCATACTCTTATTCACGAATATTGCCTATTTCCGACAGGAATGTTTATGGGTATTATTTTAATTAAAAAATACAAATATTTTACTGAAGTTCAGTGATCTAATTTCATGTTATTATTTATTAACCTTCTGAATCCTTGTTTTTTACTTATAATACCATCTCAATTAACTCAAAGTAACAGTTTTCACTGATAATTAAACAATTTTTTTATTTAGTTGTATTGATAATGTTTATACTATACTTGTATTACTATTTTCTTTAAATAGTCTTGATCCATCCTAATATGGAGGTAATGATAATTGTTTCCTTTCGAATCAGTGCTACAATAAAAACTACATAAGTATATTTATGAAGATTCTCTTCGATAGAAAAGTACAGTATATTGTACTATATCTGTGTCATAGTATTTATGAGAAAAATCTTGACGGCAGCAATTATTTTAATCGAAATACTGTTAACAAATGATCTTTTCAAATATGAATTCAGGCTATATCTCTAAATGGATATATCTGGGCTTTGTTCAATTCATACAAACATACACGGGTGTCTTCCTATGAAAAAGCAAGTGATTTTATTCTTTACAAAAATAGTATAATCAAAGGAGTAAATAATTTTAAAACTTTTGTTACAAAAAGAGACGTTAATAGAAAAATGAAGTTATGATAATTGTTTTCTTTCCAATGAACTTGTCACTAAATTTTGAATCATGTTTAACTGTGTTTCACATAGCTTGATTTGAAAACACTAACGATCATACTGGGCACAGCTGACTCCTTATGTGGTTTGGTGGCAACTAAGCCGACTGTACCTTTTGAAACATCTGTAGAAAATGCCATTTCGATTTTATCGCCAGCTTTGATTTTGATGGCAGTTTGACAAACTAAAACGGAAGTATCTCTATTTACCGTTTGAATGGTGTTCGAATTTGCTATGTCCTTTCCATTTAGTTTCATCCACAAGTGTACATCACCGATACCATCTTCCTTATCACTTCCTACTTGAGCAGCAGCCATCACAAAGTAAGTTCCCGACTCTTCGAATTCAAGAATACCATTATCATTTTTGATACATTCTAAACCGTCATTGTTATCAAGTTTAACTGTTTTTGGAGTTATACAGCCCCAATGTGTTTCCGAACTAGATAGTTGTGCATATGGAATTGGTTTTTCTTCGTTAAGCAATTGAAATGTTGAAAACAGTATACTAAGCACCCTTGGTTCCTTCTTTGGCGTCGAGACAATCACACCCAGTTCCTTATTTGTAGTTGAGAACATCATTTGGATTTTATCATTAGCTTCAAGTTTAATCACTGTTTGACTGATTACGATTGCTGCACTACCATTGCGGATAGTTTGAATTGAGTTACTGTTTGATATATCTTTTCCATTGCGTCGCATCCATAAATGAATATCACCCGATGCATGAGTGCCTTCAGCGCTTCCGACCTCGGTATTAGCTAACAAAAAATAAACACCTGCTTTACTATACTTGATGGCTCCAGATTCGTCATCGGTTATTGTATCTATTTTATTGGCTGCAATAACACCAT
The DNA here is from genome assembly GCA_905250115.1 of Adineta steineri. NCBI lineage: Eukaryota > Metazoa > Rotifera > Eurotatoria > Adinetida > Adinetidae > Adineta > Adineta steineri. The sequence continues at coordinate 8,275 of CAJNOI010000035.1, forward strand.
CCAGTATAATTACCTCTGCACTCGAGCTATCCAAGTGAGTTTTCGAGCTGAATAGTACTGCATAAGGAATTGTGTTAGTACCATGACTGAGTTGGATAATCGTGAATATTACACTAGGAACTAAGGGTTCCTTTTCTGGTTGCGTAGCAATCAAGCCGAGACGGGTACATTCTTCATCTGCGTGGCCTGAGTAAACTACTTCGAATTTATAATTTGCAGAAGCCTGAAAAATTAATGAATACACAAAAACCGATGTACTTCCATGATCGACCGATTGTATACCATTTGAGTCAGGCACATTCACACCATCTTGTCGCATCCATATATCAATTTGTCCTTTACCGTTTCTACGTGGACCACCAATTTGAGCGCCCAATACTAGGAGATAAACACCGTCCTTTTCAGTTACAAACGTGCCATTGTAGAAGGCAGTGAAATCATGCGATCCATCATTACTATTGTGTGTGATCACTTTCCCTTTTGATCCACTTATTTGACTCTTTGAACTAGATCCTTGAAAGTATGCGACGTTATCGATTATTTCGTCATTACCTTCAGTGATCAATAACTCGTTGCTCAGGACAAATATTACCAATATTACGCTTAATATTTGGTATTGTTTTTCCATGTTAATTTGACAGAAATTGATAATTTTCTTCGTTTTTCAAAAGCTTCGTTACTGAATAGTTACGTTAAGATGAAAAGTATATATTGCTTATCTGAAAGATAAAATCAGCCATGTTGAGGGTGTGGGTGAAAATTGATGAGGTGAACATCGATATCCACACTTTTCTTAGGGGGATTTATTCTCCCAAAAGAAATGGTTCGTAATTCTGATTATTATTGCTGAACTATCCTGAGTCACATTCTCAAATACTATCTTTAAAATAGTATCTTTAGATTGATTTAAAAAATCCTTTAGATATCTTTCGGAACTAGACTCGTGAAAGATGTCGGTTATTATGTGTGAATAGATTTTGAAAGTTTTTCAGTAACATCATACTCCAATATTTAATATAGCCAACATTTTTTGAAGATAGTTTGGTTAGATAGAGTGCAGATGCTTCTGGAATATCCTTCAACCATATAGTTTGATGAGTTACGTAACTTATTTCTATCTACACAAGTAGTTTGAGTTGTATTTCATCTAAGTTAATCATTGAACTAAAGTCAAAATCCAAAAGTTGAGTTTTATAGAAAGATTTTCTGTGAGTTTTTTAAATCATAGTGCTTCTGAGCTTCTAGCACCTAAAGAAGGTCTTAGTAAATAATATTTTTTGAAAAGAATAAAATAAATACATTTCGTATCTCATATTCGAGCTTAACGATGATCAAGCTCATTTCTACAAAATCTTGTGAGAATTCGATACAAATTCTACGGCGCAACGATTGATAATTAGTGAAAGATGCATCCTCTTAGATCAATCAAAGTTTTCATACCATACGTTTTGATGAAAAAAAGAAGTTAGAACACACGAATCTCAATAAAAATGAAACTTACTGTATAAGATTATTTTAAAGAGAAATAAAAAAAAGACAACGACTGTTGATTTGAAATAAAAAGTACGCTTATCTTACTTGGGAATAATATGATGAATATGAGTTCTTGATATTTTTATCAAGCAAAGCTCACCTTTAAATAGGTACTTGCAAAGGGTCGTTTAATAGCTGCAATAGGTAAGGAGAAGAAGACTATTTTAGAGTAAAACTGATGATTATGCAGAAAAATACACAAGTCATCATATGATATTATTTTCATGTGTTATCATCCTTTTCATCATATATTTCTTTATGTATATACGCAACTCTTTTCTCACCTCGAGGGTAGCAGTAGGTATACAAGATTTCTTTATAAATTTTTATAATTGATGAAGTAATGGTTCGTCTCAGCTGGTAACCAAATTTGTATATATCGATTATTTTTTCATTTTCAATTCAAATGGAGAAGGTAAAAACATAGAGCTGCGATATGCGAGTCGAGCATCAGAGTAAATAAGCAGATGCACAGTATCACACCAGTTGATGTTGAAGACGAATGTATATAAAGAGATTTTTGCAATAGATAAGAATAAGAAAACAAAAACAACTCCAAAGTATTGTGCTTGATGAAAGTAAGAGGTGTGGGTGGGTATGAGTATGGGTGAGTGTGGGTGTGGGTGTGGGTGGCTGGGTGGATACGAGAGTGTGTGGGTGCGTGTACACGTGAACAGTACACCCACACCTTATTGGTATGTAGAGTTCTACATAATTACTGAATTTTTCAGTGAGTAAGTTTCTAGAATCTCGTTGAAACCTATTAATAACATTATAATCACATTAGATTCAGCTTCGCTTGCAAGTTAGCGAATATTAAGTTGGAAAAAGTGATGTATTGTGTTAGAATGATGACTTGTATGCAAGGTATTTAAATTTATTCCCAAAAAGAAAATGAAGATGATATCAAAATTAATATTATGAATGAGATCTTGAGTAGTTGTGGCGAGTCAAATGATCATATTTGGTGAGAGAGTTGCAAAATTCGAGAAAAACTAATGATGAAAATTTAAACAGTCTTCGTAACTTGATTTTTTTGTGATTAATGATGCGAACTCACTAATGAGCGTACATTTAAAGTCACATTCGCTTATATTTTATGCCAACACTGTAACTTAAAAAATATTTATTTGATCGAAAAAATAAACGAATATAATAAATATCACATAGCATCTTGTTTATTTGACGAAACCACAAACTAACTTTTGATATCAACTAAGGTTCAATGCATGATGTATGAAACTATCGAAAGTTTAGCGAAATGTGGAATAATTCATTAACCAGTTTTCGAAACCATAGGAGAGTTAGTCTATAATGCATGAAATTATAAATCAAGTACAGAAGACTCATAAGGTCTCCTTTTTTAGAATATATCATGCACTAGTCATCCATTCACTCATTCTTGTCTGTGTACATACATGAACAAGAACACAAATATAATAGCCTCGTCTTCTTCTTTATTTCAATCTCTCCACCTCTCTCTCAACATCATAAGATGGTACGTTCCAATTTTCAGAAAACTTAAACGAAATGAATGTGAGAAAGTTTTTTTGAAAATTCATTATAAAAGGAAAATAGTGATATACTTTTACTACCGAATTAGATTGAGTTGATAGAATGGATATGGTTTTCTCCTGGTTTTCCACACCCACATCCATTTGTATTATCAAGTGTAATAATTGTAAATATAATCTTTGATTGTGAATTTTCATCAAATCTATTTATCTGTATATATATATTTTTCTTTTCTTTTGACATTAATTAATGATCATAGTATAGATAAATGAAGAAATATGATTTTTTTACTTGTTTTATTCTCATGTTGTTTTTATATAATTTCATCTAAGATAAAAATTATATACACAGACATACTAATATACTGTTAATCTTGCCATTATTCGCAACAACAGAATAATGAAAGTCAATGATATTTCATATATTTCGAATAATTCAATCTTACATAAATAATATTTAGGTATAAAAACAACTTATCAATATATGTTTAATACATTTATACCCCTATCAATAAGAATAAAACAAATGTATCTTATTCATTCTTTTACTTTAATAATCATATAAATTATTCTACATTTCTTATTAATATGAAGTTGAATAAAAATATTTGTTTGGGCATTGGGTTTTATTCATTTACCATTGAATACATATTCATTAATAATAAATAACTCTTCATGGACAATTGCTTATTATAAACATATTTGTATTATAATTGTTGATATGATTTTGATTGTTTTATGTGGATTTCGTTTATATGCTCTTCATCAACATTTTCGAACAGGATTACTTATAGTATATTTAATTAATATTCTATTCATTTTTTCTAAAAACAATTCATATTTATTTTGTAGTCTGCTTCATTAGTTACAATTGTTGATGTAATTGCTACTATTGCTGTTTTATTTATTTTCTTTATTACTATGTTTTTGATCACACCTATATCATTTTATACTTTTGAAATATTAACTGGTATTTTTCTATTTACAAATCTTTTTACTATTGGAATGACCACTGTGGCAAAGTTTTAATTAAATATACATTTAATCTATCAGAATTAATCAAGAATTATAAACGATTGATTCTTGAAATCCAATTAAAAACTATTATATTAATATTAAAATAAGTTTTTTTGTATTTAAATATCGATTCAGTTTATAATATTTGCTTTCATAACCAAATGAGGATGTACGGGCATATTATTCATTTATATTCACATTCACCCTCGTCGTATATCAAAAGAAAAAAAACGAAGATATGTTAGTCAAGCTGCTTGTTTGAAATAAAGTGTGATGTAAAACTCAATGTTAATACAATATTTATTGATTTGAAGTGTAAATAATTGATGAAAAAGCAACAATTATAATTTTTTTCAGGTTCAATTAAATATAAGAATCGAGTATTTAAGTATGAAACTAATTAATAATTGACTATAATGAGAGAATGTTGTTTATAATTTACAATATATATATTTATATTTGTGAGACAAGCATATTATTTCGTCTGCAGAGTTTGTTGAGAATAAGTGGACGAGTACATATGTAGTTTCAAATATACAATGAATTGCTTTGTTCAAAGTATGCAAACACGAATAGGAACTTTTTTATTTTGCAAAAATGAATGATTTTATTTTTCGAAAAAACAATTATATGAAAGGAGTAAATTAACTTTTGTATAAAAAAAGATATTTTAGCAAAAATGAAATAAAAGCAATAGAATATATTACGAACAGATGTTGAAAAATCATATAATAGTCATTATCAATTGAACTTGGTTCTTAATCTTCGTTATATTTGTTATAATGTTTAGAAGTCTTTGTATAACTTGATTTAAAAGCACTGAAGACCATGCTGGGCACTTTTTCTTTACTTCCCGGTTGACTGGTAATAAAACCAAGTTTACCTTTTGCAACATCTGCAGAAAACATTAGTTCAAGTTTGTCACCAGCTTCTATTTTCATGGCGGCTTGACAAACTAAAACAGTCGTATCACCATCTACTGTTTGAATAGTGTTCGAATCTTTTATGTCTTTGCCGTTTAGTCGCATCCACAAATGCACATCACCAATACCTTTTCCATCATAACTTCCAGTCTGCCCAGCACCCATCATAAAGTATGTTCCTGGCTCTTCGAATTCAATGACACCGTCATTGTTCTTGATACGATGTGAACCATCGTTATTACTGAGGTCAACTTTTTTCGGAGTTATACATCCCCATTGTGATTGTGAACTAGATAGTTGAGCATATGGAACTGGATTTTCTTTGGTGCCTAATTCGAATATTGTTAATAACAAACTGGTGACGAAGGGTTCGTTCTTTGGTGCCGTGGCAATTAAACCAATATCCTCGTTTGTAGTTGAGAATGCTATTTGGAGTTTATCGTTCACTTCAGCTTTGACAATGGTTTGACAGATCAAGCCTCGATCACTACCACTGCGAACACTATGAATGATATTGCTGTTTGGAATGTCTTTTCCATTGAGCTGTGGTCCTAAGTAAATCTCACCACTAGCACGAGTACCAGCAGCGCTTCCACCCTGGGCACTAAATATGACAAAATAAATTCCTGACTCATTAAATTTCACGGATCCATCTGATCTGGCTGTTGGTATACCTATTCCAGTAAATTGATCTTGGTCATACGTAATTGCTTTGGAGTTTGAAGAGCCCAACTGAGTTTTTGAACTGGGTAGAACCAAATTATGAACTGCATGATCAATATCGCTGAGCTGAATTTCTGATCTTATAATACTAGGAACTAGTGGTTCGTGTCTGACATCTACAGCAACCAAACCAAGAGAACTACATTTATTAGATGTGTGGGCTGCGATTATAACTGTGACTTCATGACCAACTGGAGCTTTGATAATTGAAACATAACTGGGTACTGATAAACTTCTTGGTTCAACTGTTTGTATACTATTTGACATAGGAACGTCCGCACCATTTTCTCGTAACCACAAGTGAAGTTCTCCTTTGCCATTTCCACTCGCGCTACCAACCTGAGCACCATATACAGTGAAATAATAACCAGGAATTTCGTATAAAAATGTGTTATTTTTAACAGTAGAATAGCCGTTCAAACCATCAACTATATTGTATGTGATCGCTTTTGGACTTGATTCAGTTAGTTGATTCTGTGAACTGGATGCTTGAAGATATGCGACATCATCAATTATTTCATTATCATGTTCTTTGTCATTCGATTTTCTGTAAACAAAAAACAATATCAATCTTATGTATATGATACTAACAAAACAGTTTATCAATGATACTTGTGAAAGCTAATCATTGGATTAAACCAAAAATTGTATAAAATACTCAACTTATTGTTTAGTATCGTATCTCGAAAGCTGAACTACCGTTTGATTATGAGTAGTCAATTCATTTAGTCTATTTCATGAATAAGATTTTCTACAAGTATATATAATCTAGTTTTATCAAAATAAGAAAAAGAAGAATCTTTGAATCGAACGGAATAAAAAGATATCTCATCTTCAATCTTGTCTTTTTCTCATCTATGATAAACTATTAATAAAGATAACAACAATGAATGTCTTATTCATGATTGACAAATCTTACCCAGGTTTTGTCCATTCTGAGTTTGTAGTTGAACCGGTTGATTTAAAAACACTAACGATAATACTCGGCACAGCTGACTCCTTATGTGGTTTGGCTGCAACTATACCAAGTGTACCTTCTGTGACATCTGTAGCAATTACTATTTCGAGTTTATCACCCTTTTTGAGTTCGACAGCAGTTTGACAAACTAAAACAGCAGTATCTTTTTCTACTGTTTGAATCGTGTTGGAATCTGCCATATCTTCACCATTTAGTCGCAACCACATGCGTACATCACCAACACCGCTATCATCGTCACTTCCAACTTGACCAGCAGCCATCACAAAGTAAGTTCCTGACTCTTCGAATTCTATGACACCATTATTGTTTTTGATGTGGTTTGAACCATCATTGTTATCAAGTTTAACTATCTTCGGAGTTGTACAGCCCCATTGCGATTGTGAACTAGATAGTTGTGCATATGCAATTGAGTTTTCTTTGTTAGATAATCGAAATGTTGAAAATAATATACCAGGTACAAGTGGCTCATTCTTTGGCTTCGATGCAATCAAACCCAGTTCTTTATTTGTAGTTGAGAATACTAGTTGAACTTTATCTTTAGCTTCAAGTTTAACAACTGTTTGGCTGACTAGGACTGCTGTATTACCACTGCGAATAGTTTTAATTGTGTTACTGTTTGGCATGTCTTTTTCATTGAGTCGCATCCATAAATGAACTTCACCCGATGCATCAGTATCTTTAGCACTTCCGACTTGAGCACAAGCTATGAGAAAATAAACACCTGCTTCATTGTACTTGATGATTCCATGTTTTTCCGCTGTTGTTATGTCTAGTTTATTGACTGCACTAGAACCATCGAGTATAACCACGTCGGAGTTCGAGTTGCCTAACTGAGTTTTGGAGCTGAATAGTTGTGCATACGGAATTGTGTTAGTACCACCGCTGATTTGCACAGTCGATATTATAATACTGGGAACCAATGGTTCGTGCTCTGGTTGTGTAGCAATTAAACCGAGAGAAGTACATTCATTAACTGTGAAGGCTGAATACAAGAATGCGAATGTACAATCGACAGGAGTTTGAAAAACTGTTGCATAGACAAGAACCGATGTACTTCCATAATCGACCGATTGTATACTATTTGAGTTAGGCTCGTTCTTACCACTTTGTTGCATCCACATATGAATATCTCCTTTACCAACTCTCTGTGGACTACCAGTCTGAGCAGCAACCACAGTGAAATAAACACCAGCCTTTTTGGGTTCAAATGTACCATTGTAGGAGGCAGTGAAATCATTTGATCCATCATTTTTATTGTATGTTGCCACTTTTCCTTTTGCGTCACCTATTTGATTCTTTGAACTCGATCCTTGAAAGTATGCGGCGCCGTCATTTCTTTTGTCGTTAGCTTCAATGGTTGATAACTCGCTGGTAAGAGCAAATAATACCAATATTATATTTAATATTTGATATTGTTTTGCCATTTTAACCAGTCAGGTGCTGATAATTGCTTTTCTTTTTCAAATATTTCCTCACAAAATAATTAGGTTAAGAAGAAAAGTATATATTACTTATCTAAAAAACAAAAATCAAAACATTAGATATGTGTTACATAAATGAGAGTGTCGGCGTAGATTAGGATTTGTATGTAGAAATTAAAAAGAAACTACATCTACATCCACCCTCAAGATGGTCTGTTGGGATCTCCAGGATCTTTGATAGTTCACCATGGTCTATCAAGATTTACCAGAATCTATCAGAATTTATCACGAAATCAATGACCTCTCAGGGTTTATGAGAGGCCACAACGTTTATCATGATTAATTAGAGACCTTAGGGTCTATTAGGGTTTATGAGAGTCCTTAGAATTTATTAGAGACCTCAGAGTCTATTAAGGTTTACTAGGATTTTCAGGGCCTAATAGGATTTGTAAGAGTTATTAGGGCTTATACGAATCCTGAGAGCCTATCAGAGTTCATTAGAGACTTCAGGGCGTCTCAGGGTTTATAAGAGTCCCCAGAGCATATCAGGATTAATGAAAAACCTTAGTATCTATCATGGTTTACGAGAGCCCTCAGAGCCTATGTGGGCTTACGAGGATTTAAGGGCCTATCATGGTTTACGAGAGACTTCAGGCCCCATCAGAATTTACCAGGAACCTCAGAGCCTATCAGAGTCTACTGGAATCTGATTGAATTTGCGAGGGTGTTGACTTGGTGTCTATATTTTCATCTTCACCCTCACTCATAGCTATGTATTGTGTGAGTCTGTCGATGTATTGTTTTGGTTCGGTCCTCAACCTTGAGGGCGTGGGTGTGGATGTGGATATCAAAATACGATGTCCATACCTACACTCTCAAGATGGTTATACTTTTATTGATCAGATATCACTTCGAGTACTTCAAGAAACCTCTTTTAAATAGGATTCTTTACAAAGAATGAAATAACTACATTTAAACTCATCGGTATCTAATCTCATATTTGCTTTTAACGATGGTCAGCTCAATTCTATGAAGTTCTATGGCGCAATGATCGATAATTAGTGAGAGATGTGTCGACTTACGTTACTCAAAATTTTGGTATCATACGTTTTGATGAAAAAAAGAAGTTAGAACACACGAATCTAAGTACAATTAAAACTTACTGCAAAGGATTATTTTGAATACAAAAAATGAAAAAAAGACAACGACTGTTGATTTGAAATAAAAAGTACGCTTATCTTGCTTGGGAATAATATGATGAATATGAGTTCTTGATGTTTTTATCAAGCAAAGCTCACCTTTAAATAGGAACTCGCGAAGGGTCGTTTAATTACTGTAATAGATAAAGAGAAGAAGACTATTTTAGAGTAAAACTGATGATTATGCAGAAAAACACACAAGTCATCATATGATATTATTTTCATGTGTTATCATCCTAGTTATCATCATTTCTATATGTATATACACAACACTCTTTTCACTTCAAGAGCTGCAGTTATTATACAAAATATTATCTGAAGTTTCGTAATTGTTGATATAATGGCCCTTGAAAGCTGCTAGCAAACGTCGTATACATCGATTATTCTTTCATTTTCGTAACGAAAATATCGTTACAATGGCCAAAATAAATCTTTAGAGTATCACATGCTTCGAAGTTGAGAACGAGCAGGCAGATGCATGTTATCACAACATGTGATGTTGAGAGTGAATATATACAAAGAGATCTTTGCAATAGATAAGAATAAGAAAACAAAAACAACTCCAAAGTATTGTGCTTGATGAAAGTAATAGGTGGTGTTAAAAAAAAGATTTTGTACGACGCTAAAACAGATTTCTTTCATGGATATAAAGTTCAACAACTTTTTGGGTCTTTACGAAAGCGAATTCGTAGCAAACCAGGTTGTCTCACTATTTCAATAGGTTTATTCTACTCATAAAATAAATTAACTAATTCTAATTGCTAGGGTGGGTGTGAAATATCAATCGAAAACAGATTGCTCCGTCCGTCAAAGGAAAGACAAATATATTGTATTAATCTAAACTCTTTCTTTTTAGCAATCGAGTTGCATCTTAAAAACTAATATTCTTTTCGACATGTGCTTAGGAAACAAAGTTAAATGCAGTTTTAACGTCATCGACCCACTTCATGTTATTTATTTTGAATCAAAATTCTCATCAGAGTTCTGTAAACCTAATAAGTACTTTGAGAAAAAGAATATGACGAAGAGAGTAAAAATTAAACTATTAGATAGGTATGAAATCAATAGTTGTGACATATGTATCTGCAATATAAAAATGATGAAATTACTAAATGTGTCGAAGTGATCACAATGTTTCTCATTTTGTATGTATCTCGACTTTGAGTACATGGTAAAACATTTATTTTTTTTTTATAAAAGATGCACCATGAAAAGTTCCACAAAAGTTATATAAGAAAGTCAGTATCGGTATGCACTATTGATATACTAAATAATTCAGAGTATGGATGTAGATGTAGATGAAATAGAATATCTACACTCACATCCACATCCTCTAATTTAATAGGTTCTGCAAAAATATGTTATATGATTTTAAATTTATTTAAATAAAAGAAAACGTCTCTCTCATTTTGTAAGATTTTATATATTTGTCAATACTTTTCCTTAGAGTATCATTACCAATGCTTTAGTTCATTCATTCATTCACATAAGTCAAAGCTATTTGTTGAATAACGTTTATATCGTATATCATTCGAACACATAATTTTAATGAATTATCAACTCACTATGTTATTTCCATATATTTTTCAGTTGTATGAAACATTTTCATGTGTGAATGTATAACGACTATATGACTAAAATACTTGCAAAATAAGATCTACGTCTTTATTTTTATTTCTCATATCTTACATAAATTTAAAGTAAAAATGTAAAGCGTCTAATATAGAAATTCTTATATAATTATTAAAATAGTATAACTTGAGAAAAAATGTTTACATGACATATTTATTTAAAGACATCTACACTATATCTATTAGTTCAGATTTTCTCAAAAATGGGTGTGGGTGGATGATGGCGTGCATATGACTGTCTCTGTTGACCCTTATCTTCACGCACATCCACACACCCTTAGTATGATTAATCGAAATAGTGGTGAATTATATAGATAAGTCTTAGTCTTTATTAATCTGGATTGTTCTGATATGTTTTTGAAGAAATGAATGATTTATGAAATTCAACTATTTAACAAAATGAGACAATAGTATGAAATGAGCATAGTATTTTATTTCTTTTATTATTTTCGTTTGCAACAAACGATCGTTGTGGATAGAAGTAGCATATGTAATTAATACAATTTATCCTTAATATGGATGGCAAATATACAGTTTATATATAATACATAGTGTAAATTAAAATTTCTCTATAAAAAAGCATTGCCATCATATTTGGATAAGTTCAATAGATATAATGAAAATGACGTAAACCATACTTTAAACAAAAACAATGTACAGAGTTTATAGTTTAGGTTTCTGTATAAATAATTATAACATAATTATACAGTTGGAGATAATATTACTCTAGGGACGTAACGATATAATGTCAAATACAGTAACTGATAAATTCGATAGCAAATGAATGCTCGTCAAAAATGGATTTTATTGGTAGTAAATAGTGAGAGTTATTACAATATTTTAACGTCGAATGTGAGAAATCTTCAGAAACTGCAGTTTTTTCGGGTATAAGATTAAAGCGCGACTGATTCAAAACAGAGTAAACATGATTTTTTTTCCTTGAATATTCTTACATGATTCAATAGAGCTTATCGAGCTTTATAAAACTGTATATATTAGAGGATATTTAAGCAGTTTTCCTGAAAAATAACGATCCAGAAAGTACCCAGAACACTAATTTTCTTTCGATGGGGGAAAAACATCCGATTTTTCAATGAAATGAGTTTTTTTTCATCACTTTTACAAGAGCGAATGCTTCAAAATATGCTCATTATAGACAGATTTTCACGCGCCATCTAACGATTATATATTGAAGCGTTTGTCTGTGTAAAAATAATGAAAAAAGCTCATTTCATTGAAAAATCGGATGTTTTTCCCCCATCGAAAGAAAATTAGTGTTCTGGGTACTTTCTGGATCGTTATTTTTCAGAATAACTGCTTAAATATCCTCTAATATATACAGTTTTATAGAGCTTGTCGAGCTCTATCGAACCATGTAAAAATATCTGAGAAAAAAAAAACATGTTTATTCTGTTTTGAATCAGCCACACTTTAATTTGATACCCGAAAAAACTGTGAAATTTCTGAAGATTTCATACGTTTGACATTAAATAGTGTTAATAACTCTCACTATTTACTACCAATAAAATCCATTTTTGACGAGCTTTCACTTAATATGAAATTATAGCGTTATTTTCTTAGAACAGTATTTTTTCGAATCGTATCTATATATGTACTTGTTTTATGAAATAAGATATAATCGAAAGCAACCGCTGTACTAGCATCATCTCTCTCCACTTTAACAGTAATGATCTACGATGTATTTAAAACGTCAAAGAGTATGTGTAAAGAAAGTAAACATGTTGTAAACATTATTATTAATATTTGTAATGGCATAATAACGGTGTATTTTTTTCTACTGTAAGTGCAAATTTATTACCATCTTCTTTTGGCAACACAATTTTTGTTTGACGATATAATTTCCATTATTTTGATTATAACAATTAAACACAGTTTCACACACGGTTTATTTCTAACGTTGTTTCGGAGAAAAAATAAGTCTTTTGAAATTACTTTTGTTTGATACACACATGTGATATTATAATAACATAGGACTCAAAAGAAAGATAGAAAAAACACCATTCTATTAGATCGATGTACTTCATTTGAAGAAAAAAAGATTGTGATTATTTCTTAAGACTAGCAATTATTGTAGTTACTTTTGAATGCTAAGAAGCAGTTTCTCTTAATTCATTCATTCATTTCATAAAACGTTTCTTACGCTAACACATGGAACTAAACTTAAGATAAAATGATCTTATATTAAAAACAACTGAACTGATATTCTGTGTAAAACAAGTTCTCAATAACTACGTAGTTTTGCCCTCTGTCTGTATATATCTCAGAGATATCCATCGCGACTGAAAACCCACCGCTGCCGCAATGGGATTTTCAAGGCTGAGATTGGTTTAAACGAGAGCTAATGATGCTAATTAATCAGATTCGTCAAGCTTTACACTGCAGCATACGTCAATGTCGCAATTATGAGTAACCTTAAGATTTTTTAATACTGTTTCCTAGAAAAAGTTGCCGCGAGCGCCACGGCGGCAGCGGCAGCGCTGTCATGGACATCTCTGATATATCCTAAGAAAAAAATCTTTTTTTTAAATGCATGTTTCTCTCAAAGTGAAGCTCTGCTACACAATCCAGGCAAACAGAAGATGGAAACTAGTGTTTCATCATAATGATGGAATAGAAGAAAAATATGTTGTGTAAAAAGAAATATAAAGAAAGAGGAAGAAAAGTTGAAATTGTATTTAAGGCTATGTCTTCGTAATATATTTCATTTAAACTTAAATTTTTTTCTTAACTAATATTTTTATTGGTTATGGAGTGGAAAAGAAACTCTGTATTCCTTTTGTTCCTTCTTGTTACACAATCAGGCACACAAGATACGCGATCACTATACCTATCTATCAAGGATGATTGCCAATTTCAATGTTCCAACACAACTTGCTTGCCATTTGCCACTATCATTGTATCGAGCATCCGCCAGTGTTATATGACTTGTCTAGCTCAAGTCCATTGTCAGGCAGTTACTTTTCATAAATCATCTTCTATTTGTGAACTGTTTGTCGATATATTAAACCAAAATGGCAATATGCTAGCTAATATCGACACTATTACTATGATTGCAACAGCTGGAAGAGAAATTCCACTCGGTTAGTAAGAATACAACAGTTTAGTAAATATATTTTTGAGAAGACTAACGTTGTCCTATTTGAATGAACTCGAAACTGCTAGTTTTATCAGACAACGCGATTCTTAAGAAATTCCATTGGTTGTATACCCGGTTGGAATTAATATTATTTCAGGAAGATAACGCTATAACTTTAAATACTGCAGCTAATGAATTTTATACCAAATGAATGCTCGTCGATCAAGAGACTCATTGATACTAAATAGTGAGAGTTATCACAATATTTTAAAATCGAATATAAGAAAATTTCAGAAATTTCATACTTTTTTTCGCGTAGAAAACTAACCCGTGACTAATTCAAAGACGGAGTAAGCATTTATTCTCTTGGATATTCTTACATGATTCGGTAGAGCTCGTCGAGCTCGATAAAACTGTATATATTAGAAACATTTTAAGCAGTTTTTTTGAAAAATTATTTTAATGCATTCAAAACTAGAAACACTGTTAGTCGGTCGTGAAGTATTGAATTCTAAAGAACACCTTATCCGCTCTTCTTATCTCATATATATCCCATTTTTCTAAAAATAGAACTAACAACAACATCAACAAAAACGTCAACATTAACAACAACATCGTCATCAACAACTACATCAACAACAGGTGAGTTATTTAAAACTTTTTCAAATTATTAGAAAAATTGTATTTTGTTGGTATAATATACAAACTACAATAATATAACATTCATAATTTTCTAAAACTATTTGCAATATGTGATCATTAGATCATGTACAGCGTTTCTAAATAGATTGATCATAAAAATAGAATCAGAACATCTTAGTTGTTGTATCTCAAAAATGTATTTATTTCTACAACGGATTCATAACAGATATGTCAGATGAATTGTTTTTATACAAGTCGACATCGGGCTGGAGTTCGCATGAATCAATCTTAGCGAAACATAGTAGAATTGGTCAGTCTGTTTCACAGGTTTCAACTTTTGACTCATCCACTAAAATGAAAAGATAGATTTTATTGGCAACCAAAGAATCACTTTTGGATCAATCCATAAAATTAACTACATCTCTGAGAAAATAGTTACGAAAAAGAAGTTCCACGAAAAAGATATCGTGGCAACATTGCATAAGTTCTCCATCAGCGTCTTCATATAAACTATTTGATGAGATAATTCAAGAGACTCCCGTTTTCATCCTGAAGTTTTCATACCGATATGATATCATCTTGTATGCGACTTAAAAAGTAATCTTAATCTATGACAGATCTTTACTTTATTTCGTCGCCGGATTAAATGATTTCATGAAAAAATAAAGTCAAAACAATTAGGATTAATGATACATTAGAAGATACAAATTCCCTTTTATGTATTCCATATGTGTATTCAGAAACAAAAATATTTAATTCAATTTTAACTTAACTTAGAAATTAAAGTTTTACATTTTTAAGTGCTTTGTTTCTGTCAAACTCAGCTTCTTTACCTGAATAGTTACTGATCTTATGCATCACACGGATTAAGACATATTTAACTGGTCTATAAGTGTTAAATAGTAAAATAGTTGTTCTTCTTCTACATTTTTATAGTATGTCCCGTATCTTCTCAATCGATCTGGTCACAAACTGCTACTACTGTATTTGGTAGCTAAGCAGGCGCATCTGGCTCTACCCTTTCGCTTCTTTCTCAACCAATTGGAATGTATTATGACGGACCTAACAACATTTTAATCGTTGGAGATTATGGAAATCAACGTATTTTACAATTTTCTCTCAATAATCCGTCGTCAGTTGCAACAGTAATTGCTGGAAGTAATGGCGCGGGTTGTAACCTGAATCAACTTAGTGTTGCTATCGGAGTAGGTCTTGACAGTTCTGGTCGATTGTACGTAGCAGATACAAGCTGCAATCGAGTCATCAGATTTCCACCGAATTCAACTTCGACGACATCTGGTACACTTCTCGGTTCTATAAATATACCACAAAATCTATTCATAAATCCATTGACTAGTGATATATATGTAGTTAGTTATGATGATAATGCGGTATACAAATTTGTTGGAGGCAGTGGATCACCAGTGATTGCAGCAGGTATATAAGGCTCATTCGAAGATATCTTTTGTTTAACATAGATTCTATTTCCATATATAGGTGGTAATGGAAATGGAAATGCTTTAAATCAGCTTTCAGGTCCAAATGGTGTTTATTATGATTATTTATATACAAATTCTTTGTACGTTACCAATACTGGTAATTATAATGTAATGAAGTTTCCGTCAAGTTCAACCAGCGCAACTTATGGAACAGTTGTCGCTGGAGGTAATGGAATTGGAAGTGGAGCAAATCAGTTCAATAGTCCAAGATCTATACTGGTCGATAGTCAAGGAACTCTCTATATATCTGATGGAAGTAAGAGAAATTTGAGAAAAGAAAATATTTTATAGATTTAACAATTTTCTTTGACTTTTCTTCATATTCAGATAACAATCGTATTCAACGTTGGTTGAAAAATGCGACGAGTGGTACTACAATCATTGGTGGTACACAAGGAACAGCATCGAATCAACTCTATTTCCCTGAAATGATCCTCTTTGATAAATATGGTAATTTATTGGTTGTTGATAGAAGTAATCATCGAATACAACTCTTTAATTTAACAACATGCTAGTGTACAAGGACTTTCTATTGATTATTATCATTAACAGTAAAAATTTAAAAAAGCTGGTTAATGTGTTGCCTTTTTCTTGATTTTTCATAAGTGTTCAACCTTAAAACATGTCTCTTTCTTACATGAAATCTTCGCCTACATATTGTTTTCTTTTTTTGTGTTTGTTTCCTCGTATTATACACTGCATATACATAATCTTGTATAAATATACATGCGGTCATTTCTCTTTTGTTGTATTTTGTTGGGCTTGGTGTCATTGTGATTGTATATGCACACTTATATATTTAAAATAAAGATAAAAATGATTACTCAAGAAATATTCTAATAATTGACTGTGTGTTCAATCCATAGAATTAAAACAATATGGACTATGCAATTAAGATCTTTGTCCAGTGTTTTATCTAGAGTGGGGGAGCCACCCCTCGGAAATATAAAATTATTATATTAAAAAAAATTGACATTTTCTTTATTTTTTTGTAGCATAACACTTTCGCTATACTCTTTCATCAATCAGTGATGTATAGTTTGTTTTTTCAATGAGAAAAGAAGAGAACAGTCGGATATGAATACTATATAACTGTTTAACGTTGTACTAAATGGTCTATTATCTATTATTCATCATGATGTTCATTCAAAAGATGAAAAAAATTCGTTTGTGTTAGTTTATTTGTTCTTTTACGTCGTATATTTCATATCAGTCACATTGTTCAATGAATGTCATCAGGACAAAAATCTTTGACTTCCTATTTTAAAAGAGAAGAAAATGAAGAAATCAACTAACAATGAAAAAAAATGTGCGAAGAATTTCGATTCAGTATAGAATTTTTCTCGAAGTCTTTTATTTTTTGTTTCAGTATTTATTTTCATAATGTATTGATAGCAAGACAAAGATTTACTTGTAAATCCCTCCCTATAATAAAAGTTCCCTCTGAGACGAGCAACATGTTTGGCGTATTAAAAGCTCTACTAATTTTTCTAAAAAACATTTTTGAGATTTTGTTGAATTTTCCTGCTAAAACTTCTCGATTTTAAGATGAAATTTCGACGAACTCCTATCTAACTGTGTTTAAATGTGGAAAAATTGCAAAAAATCTTTTGAAAAACTCGTGAAAATCTCTGGAAATCTTGTGAACCAATCATCTTAGCATAGTCTATGAAAATTTGTTGAGACTTAATAGAAGCCTCCTCCAAAAATTATAAACGGTAGACAAATTAGAAGTCCCCGAAGGCTTCTAATATGCGGAGGAGTTAACTGTGAATTAAATAAATAAAAGTTTGTTTTTTGTTATATCAAAAAAAATTTTACACAGCAGTTTTTTGAAAACTACACTTGCCCACTCGAAACATAAAACTTAGATAAAACACTCTTCGGTAAGATACATCATATATATATTAAATTATTAGAAGAAGAAAAAACTTTCAATTTAGATAATAACAGATTGTTTTATTCCATATTCAGTACATGAAGATAATCCATATCTTAATGTAATATTAAGTTCAATTGATAAAATAACTATACGACAACAACAATCAATATCAATTAGTATTAAACAAGAAGAATATCATAATAGGAAAATTACTAATAATTCATCATCATTAATAACAATAAACCATTTTCGATATTTACTTCTATTTGTTATATTTATTTTATATATATATTGAAAGTCATAGTCTTTTGTTAGCAGAAGGAAGACATATAGACATGTTAAATTACTTTTTCTTCGCTGCATGCTATCGGTAAATGAAGCGAGAAATTAATCTTTTCGAGTCGAATGATAGTGATCGATCAATAAATATGATGTTGTTTTAGCGATAGAAAGAAAAAGTGTGAAGTGATTGTATTACTATGTACAGAAAATATACTTTTTACTTGCAAGGTATAATGGATTTAAAATCTTATCAAGCTTTTTTCATGTACTATTAGCAAGAAAAATATTTGATGGAAGTAGATTTCATTTTCAAAGGTCACGCTTCAAAAAAAATTCAAATTCATGATTCTGTTTCTAATCTTACTCAAGACAGTTATGAAATAATGGAGACATTTTTATTATATTCAAATAAATATAAGGCTTGTTATTGAATCAAATATCATCTTACTATTGCTGTATAAGCATCTTACCTATGGTAAAAGATTCAGTTACAATAATCGTAAGTTGGCTTCGATAGTCTATGACCCTAAATTATTTCAAAATTTGATAAATGGCATTGAAATCTACTCTTGAACAAAATACCAAGTCTCACTTCAAAAAGGACTTGAAATATTTCTTTCTACGGACAGTTAATTTAACTTCAATTAGATATTTAAATAAACGGAAATAATATTCTTTCATGATTTATATACATTATTGTACTACTATATCATAAATATATGCTCTAACAATACAAAAGATTCATAATATTGTCGTTTTATCAAGCGACATGCTTTTAAACAAAATTATAATATACTTCTCTGTGCAATGGATATTATAGTTTTCCTTTTTATATATATTTTATTCGTGCATAATATAGATATATTGAAAGGAGGTAAATATCATTATTATTTCTATCCGTCGTATGCTTTCTTCTTTATGTTTGAGAAAGTCTATACTACCTCACCAAATAAAAGAAGAATTATAGAGTATAAATCAAGAATAACGAAGGCAATGCAGCAAATTAAGACGTAGTGTTTTATTAATTTCTATATTCTACATAAAATATTATATTATCTAATTCTATCATATTTAATCTGAAAAAAGATCATAAACAGTCTTCAAAGTCTGCTGATGATGCTTTAGCATTGTAATGTTTATAATACTTTTGTTTCTGCTTCATCGTTGACTGCATCTTTGGTTGTACTAAGTGTTGGTTGAAATGCTTTAACATGAATTTGGGATGATGGATGACCACATTCAACTAATAAACTTTCAATTTTATCCATAAATGGTACCGAACCGCATATATATACTTGTGTATCTGATTTTAATACTTTTGCTAAATTATATTTTTCTAACCGTTGACCTTCACAAAAGAATTGATAATGACCTTGTGGAAGTATTGCTTTAAGTTCATTATTAAAAGCTGCATAGTCTTCTGACTGTACACAATGAATTAAAATTGCATCATTTGATTTTCCTTGATTATTTAATTCATGAATCATGGATGAAAGAACTGTTATGCCAACTCCACCTCCAATAAATAAATGATGTTTACCATTTTCAACTAATTGAAATGTTCCAGCTGGAAAACTTGCTAATATTGTATCACCTATGTTATAATTATTTATTATTTCATTTGAAACAATACCTTTAATTTCATTCATATTTTGAATTTGAATAGCAATTGAATAACTTTTACCATCAAATGGTCGAGTAAGACTATAATGTCGATTATGAAAATTTCCATCTTTTTTTATACGAATTGTTAAATATTGTCCAACATGAAAATTAAACATTTTTCCATGTTCAGAACGTTCTAATGTTAATGCAACTATTGATTCATGTGCAATAACTTCTTTTTTAACAATATATAATGGAACAAAACCTTTATCTTCTTCATTTGGACCAAGTTCATCATATAATTTTTTTTCTAAGTCAATAAATATATTTGCAATAATATCATAAGCAGCTGCCCATGCATCTAAAATATCTTGTGTTGATTTTTCACCTAAGAATTGTTTTATTGCTAAAAGTAAATATTTTCCAACAATAGGATAATGTTCAGGTTGAATAGTTAATGCTCGATGTTTATGTGTAATATGTTTTATTACTGGCATAATTGCTTCTAAATTATCAATATTTTCAGCAGCAAAATAAATTGTATTGGCTAATGCTAATGGTTGTGTTCCTATTTTTTGATTTGTTTGATTAAATATATCTAATAATTCCGGATGATTTTCAAACATTCGTTTATAAAATATTGATGCTATTTCTTTTCCATTTTCTTTTAAAATAGGTGCAGTTGATTTGATAATAGATTTTTGTTCTTCTGTAATAGACATTTTTCAATAAAAAATTTAAATATAAATTAATATCGATATATCTGTTCGGAAGATGTAATAGAAAAGAATTTCTGTACTCAATAAGTACTGCTCAATATATCAATCTATATATATAGCTTTTTTTTCATTGTGCATTCATACGAGAAAGAACAAGCGAAAAGAGAGCATTGAGTAGAAAGAATTGTTATTTCAGATTCAGAAGAATTTAATCATGAAAGATCTTTAGTTCTAATATAAAAGAGTAATTCAAAAATAAGTGATAATTAATTCAGTGACGGAATATGTGGACATCAACAAACAAATTGTGTTTATCCAAGACGAAATCATCTCATCGAATATCAAACAACTAAATAAAAAAGTAATGTGAATAGCTAAGAAAGGATAGTAAAAATGATTGTATTATCTATTCGAAGCCAGTCATTTTGTAAATGAAGAAACAATGCTGCGATAGCTGCTTTAATATATAATTGGCACTATCATTATAAGTACTTTTTTTTCTTATTAACGCATAACGAGAATATGCCCTTGAAAGTTTAATAATGAAAAAGCTGTCTATCGATGAATAAGATGATTTTTATAGAAAAAACTGTCTATCAAAAGATATAACTTGTTCTTAATATTTAATCTTCGTATTTTCATACTGTCTATTGGGATGATATAATTTTTATATGAGTTTCAGTCTGTTTGACAACCATTAGAATATTGTCAATGAAAACAATATTGTTTTTAGGATTACACTATTGAAATAAGTTGTTTTCCTTACTATGGACAGAATACGTTCATCGAAACTCGATATAGCTGGCCCTAGACTGTCGAGATATGAATGAGAGTTAATCAATATTAGTTTTGACTTGTAGTAGAAAAACAAATTGAATTTCTACTTTATATAAAATCAAGCATTTTCTAGAAGTTCGATATTTGACGAATGAATAATAAAGTTTAAAAATGCTTTCATTTTATTAAAGACAATTTTATGAAAAATAGGTTTTCATAAAAAAATTACAGTGTAGATCTCTCTATCATTATATATCGAAATTGATTTTGAACTTTTTTATCTATATGCACTATGGCAAGACTATGAAACTGACAATCGTATTAAAAATGTTTTGCAATAATGCAACAACTATATGTTTCTTAACTTCTAATTCTGGATTTTATATTTTTGAGTTGCCCTACAGGACGTTTCGGCACATCATCGTTTTTTTCAAACATGTATTAAAAATATTCGTTCATGATAATCAACGACATGCTGTATAAAAATAGGCGAACATTTTTTTCAAAGTTTTATAATACTCTGTATATCGGCTTGTCCAAACGTAACGCTGTTACGTTTTTGACATATTCTTCTTCAATTATCTCGGAAAGTGTAATAGCTAGAACGTTCGTTCAAACGCCATTCGATGCAGCTTATCGAACTCTACTTATTCTATAAAAAAGATATTTTTTTGTTGAAGCCTCGGATATCTGTAAGGGTTACATTGTCGCGTAACACTGTTACATAAAAAGACTCTTATTCTTCAGTACTACCAAGAAAACTCTAATTTCTTGCAATATATTTTGTTGAAAAGAAATGCTCTTAGAACTACGTTTGTAGAGCTTTAAACGAGCTTTCTAAAACCAAAAAAACTTTTCTTTTAGCTATTTTTATTTGTGTGAAAAATGCAAAAAACAAACGTAACGCTGTTACGTTTTTCGTAACGCTGTTACACACTTTTTTGTGAGCCATTTTTGAGGTAGTTAATATCGTCCGAATGATTTGAATTTTTTAACGGTTACTCATTACTGTGTAGATGAACGTCTACTAAAGAATCAGATTAATTCATCCACGAGGGAGCTCAAAAACTGGACAGGCAGTTGGGGAGGGTATTGGAGGTTAAAAATTGTTACCAGCTATTAAAATCAAAACTAAATAGGCCATTTTGTAGAGAATCCAATTCTGCATTGAATGATACGTCTCTCGAAAGTTTTTGGGAAACTTTCATGGGTAGAAGACTCAAAATACGATTTTTCAAAAGTTTAAAACTCAGTTTTTGATAATAAAATCTGAATTTTTTATGAAATAAATCTCAGATTCGTAATCAGCGTTAAAAACTGCGTCTAACAGCTTGTTCAAATCTGTTCAACTCGAAAAAAAAAATTTTAAAAACTTGATCGGCGAAGTGTCGCGTTACGTGGACAAGCCGATTATCTCTATCTATGAGATTTATTCGAATTCTATACATACAAAACTCAAGTTTTATATTTTAAAATTAATTTTTGTGTATTTTAGGATGATGATAATTGCAATGCATTAATCTTTTGCACAATTTGTATAAAAAAATACTTAACAAAATCACACAGATTTATGGAAGATAAACATATCGGTTAGTAAAATTACTTTTATAATAAATATGAAAGTATTTTGTTGTATTGTGCAAAACTTGTCCTTATTGAAAGAGAGAAATAATTATTTTCAATGCAAATATAATAATGAAATAATTTAGTTTCATGTCAGTTTACATAATAGAAAAAAAGCTATTAAATCGAGTTTTCCAAGTGAAAGCTGAAGTTGTTTACATATAATCGAGAAATTCCGAAGGATATTTGATGTTGTTATGTCGACTTAATATATAAAAAGACATTATGAATCCACATAAAGCCTTGCAGTTGTACAATAAGAATGATCCACACCGAATCATAGCTCATATATGAGATTCATATATAAATGGATGATGGCAAGAAGGAATCACTCATTTCAAAATTGCACAAAAAGATTAAAAACGTTACTATATCGTAAATAATTACAAAAAAAACAAACTGTTTCATATGAATTTCATCTGTTAGATATATTTTATCAGTTTAGGAAATAATAAATATTAAATAATCATGAATGAAAAACTTATATTTTTAAAGATGCCAAAACATTGGAAGATTTATTAAAGAATATAATTATCAATGAAAATCTTGTTTATAATTACAAATCAGAATTTGTGAGGGTATGGGTGATGTAGGTATGCAGGTATGGGTTATGGTTACGAAAAGATAGATACCCATACCCACACCCTCAAAAATATTTTGCCTATTTTATTGTTATTGAAAATCGAAACCCCAATAATTTATACATATGCTGATAGCCCGTCTTCTGTTCTATCGAACCATATACAGATCAGATAACTTGGCTTAATTAAATAAGCCTGTTACAATGCACACTTTCAGGAAATTGATCCCATGATAGTAGGGTACTGCCGAATTCGGATGGATGGAGGTATAGTCGATTTTGTAGAGCTTCACTTGCTCTATCTCTTGGTATATAAGGCTTATCATCCGGTTTCGATTTTCATCCATTAGAGAGCTCAAAACATTAATCTACTCCTATATAGGGTTGTGCATAACCTTTTCTAGGGGATAGCGGTATAATTTCAAGTAGAATACTTAATGAATTTTACACCAAATTATTTCGCATCAAAAGCTGGTTTTATCAATATTAAACAGTAAGAGTTATCAAAATCTTATATTGCTGAACCACAAATTATTCGGGCATTTTCTAGTCTTTTTAGCATAGGGTGTGGTGTGGGCGGGTTTGAGTGTCTTTGCTTTAAAGTCACACCCATACCCTCAAGTACCTTTAAAAACATACAAATACTTTTTTATGATTTACTAATGAAATGAACCTCAGAAGCTTTAGTAGTTATGATTATTTCGTACATATTGATTACATTATTGGTATGAATAAAAGAAGAGTACATTGAAATATTTTTAAATTTTAATGAAATTATTGAAAAGACATTCAAAGCAACAATAACAAATAGAGAAATACTAATGCTAGTTATGAAGATGAAGGTGTAGGTGAGAGTGAGTTTGAGAAATACGATAAAGTAAAATTTTAATCTATGTTAGGCGAAAAATTAATTAAAAAATTATCTGCCATATCCGCCGTCGATAATTGGTGGCA
>CAJNOI010000035.1:32974-182209 GCA_905250115.1 Adineta steineri
TAATACGAAGTTTAGATAAAGTAGCAGATGAACGTGTAAGAGGACCAAATCGACGTTGATTATTATTATCGTCATCATCATCATCACTTATCATGTTTGATTTTTTTGATTTCTAGAGATATCCAATGATTATTTATGTCGAAGAAAACATAACTATCCTGTTACTTTTGATGCTTTATTGTGACAATCTTCATCACTATCCATTCTGTCATTGCTAGACGGTTGTTGAAGTTGTGACTGACCAATTTTTTGTATTGATTTTTTGTCTAAATGAATGAAATTAATAACTAATAAACAATAGTGAAAAATAATTTATTACTAGAGTCATTATCATTTGCATCGTTTTCTTTTGTTGATCCGCAACCTAAAAACAAACATGAAGATTAAATTTTAAACAAGTATGATAAAATCTTTACAATGAGTAGAAAAATATAGTTAAAATTTTTAGGCAAGAAATTAGATAAACAAAGAAGCATCACAATACATACCCATTTGACTATTTTTTAATGCTAAATATAGGATGAAACTTAAAAATAATTATATATAATGAAATACAAACCTTCGGTTTCAACAGATTCTTCTTGTTCTATTGGTTTCTCATCACCAGGAATAGTATTACTTTGATTATTGTCTGTATTTTGATCTGCAATTGATTGATCTCTGTTCTTATTTGAGTACATATCGTCTATACATATTTATTGTGAAAAAAATCTCTCTGCATCTCGATCATATTTACCTGTCTTATTTCATACAGGCACTCACTATACTCGACGTCTGAAGGAATTGTATCGGACGTAACTGAAAAAAAGCACCTTCAACAAACAACTCGAAATGGATTGATCCTCAAATTTTTTTATGATGACAACCACTTATACGCATAAACATTCTTGTGTTATACCTCAAAATAAAAAGATACATCAAGGAAACAGATTGTCGCCATTTGTGTTTGTTAATAGATATTATTTAAAGAGCAGCTCGAATGAACTTTCGAAATGTATGTGCCAGGTGAAGAATGGGATTTGTTTTATCTTCGAGATCTTATAATTTTGTACAAGGTATTACAGTAAGAGAGAAATAAGATATTTGCATGTGTCGAATTGGAATCCGAATTGAAATATGGATAGCGTTTGTGCTGCATGTGAATGAATCGTTGATTGTAATAGAATATATACATCAACAATTGCTAATCAATAATACGACATTTTAGCTAATATTGATAAAAACATAAATAATATATTAAGACTTTGAAGAACAGCATATTACATAATAAATTGTAAAAAAATATTCTTTCATCAATAACAATTTTTTGATGGGAACATCTTGAAATAATAATTTAAAAATATATCATTGCATATTATTTTAAATCACTAGCACTAACATTCTGATGCACTAAGATAGTGTTCTGAGCTAGAAAACGAATCGAACTGGGTTTTTATGAACCGAGTTAGGTTCGTTTTTGCTTTGCTTTGAGCTTATAGTTATCAATTAACTTTCCAAGATTTTTTTCACTTTTGTATAATCCAGAGTGCAATGATTATATCATTAATTCATGCAAAATATTGATTGAGAGATGTTTGATTATCTGATATTAACTTTTAAGTCTTTAGCAATATAACTAGTTACCAAGTTCGAACAATTTCATTGAGAGTTTTTATTGAAACAGTAAAATTGCGATTAAATAGATAATAAAAATAAAACGAAGTTTTTTCTTTTTGTCTAAATTTGCATATCGATATTTATTCTTTGTTTACTAAATATATCATTGATCGACTTTCGTATAGTTTATAGGAAAATATTGTAAATAAATTGATATTACAATGTTCCAAATCTTATAATTCAATGATTTTATGATGATTAATCTTTATTAGATGAAACGGAATCAAGCGTTTAAGTTTATCTTACGTTAGTTGTTCGAAGTATTTCAATAAACTTCATCGAATGGATCACAATCAACCTCTTGGGCACAGGAAACACATATGTGTGTTTCGATTCTGGCTTAATCTGTATCTGTCGGAACTAAATCTTTAAGAAGACTTTTAATGGTAGAAATGGCAGTGTACACTAGATTTATTACTTTCAACACATTGTAGTATAACTATTTGTATTGTTTTCTTATTCACGTTCCTTCTTTCAACAGTTAAATGCGATGTTTCTATTACATTACTATCAACAAGAAAAAAACCTCGAAAACAATGCGTAGTCAGTATAAATACAATAAGCAGAGCAAGAAAGAGAGCTATTGTCAGATACGAATGTACTAAATGTAATGTCGAACTTTGTGTTTTTTGAGGATGGGTGTGGATGTAAGTTAATAAAACACTGACCTCCACACCCTCAAGATTTCATTCCTCTCTGTTTCAACTTTTCTTATATTTCTCATTTAACTGATAATGCTTTCTATTATAAAAAGATCGTCATATCTTCTACACACTCGACTTTGTACCTATATTGACAATCTGTTTCTTTTCTGTCATATGGCCTATAATCCTTTGTTGGATTTTTTCTTCTATCTTTTCTTCGATTTATCCTCGTGTGGGATATCCTAACTTAATTAACTGTTTTTTATCTTATTACCAAACATCTATTTCAGAAAGACAATCAAATTGAATGGAACAAATAATGATTCAATGGTTGCACATTGTTTTTCTTTCTATACCTTTCTTGGTCGAAATTTTGTCATGAATAGGAAAAAACAGATATATCAAATCATCACAAAAGCCACTTTACATTACACAGTAATGATGACGAAATAAAAAAGAATGGCTTATGAAGATTATTCTCAAGAGGAAAAAACAAGAAGAGAAAAAATATCATATTTATATTTGTTCGTGTTTCTTTCCTTCGTATTTAGGTGTGGTTAATGGACATTTAACCAACGTTTTTTTCGATGATATATTTCAAAGGCATTGAAGAAAAGAGTATTACTGTTTCATTTCTTATATGTTAGATATTACTGGTATTTTAATCTATCATTAGTTAATCAGCAACGATAAATTCAACTAACCATTATAGATCAGATAATTCAGAAACAGAAGGACAGACTCTACGAAAGTTAAATGATGATATTGATAGATTAGACCGCTTAGACTATTCTGGCGATAATGATATAAAGAATTTTGAGAATGAGAAGAAAGTGCTACATATATAAAAGATATACTAATATGGGTACCAGTACAACTAATTCGGAGCTTTCGAAATCATCTTTCTGTTCTATGTTCATCTAAATGAGATTAAGTCAATTCTAATAACCATTCATGACTGTGAATCAATGAGAACTTACTAACAAACATACTCACATCCGCACCTTCAATCTACATTAAAACATTCATTCATTGATTATATATCACAAAACTTGTTTGGTTTGTTATTTGAAATTAGAAACAAATCGATTTCTAGTTTTACTTCAACTTTCTCAGATAGTATATCACTTTTATCAGTGGAATTTTATCACAGTTAGTAATTGTTGTCATAAAAATGATTTTTTTCAATTTCTCCTACTACCGAGCAATACTTTTTTAGCGGTGAGTCATGAAGTTTATATTTATAAAAGTAGTTAAGTAAATAATTCATTTCTCTTATCAGCTTCTATTCAAAGACATGGCAATGACAAACAACAAAACATTATGTTTTACATGCAATAAAGAAAAAATAACATATGCTTGTGAAGGATGTTCAAAAAGATTTTGTTTAATACATTTAACAGAACATCAACAAATATTAAATGAAGAATTAAATCATATCATTAATGATTATGATGAATTCAAACAAAGAATAAATGAACAAAAACAAAATCCACAAAGTCATTCATTAATAAAACAAATTAATCAATGGGAAACAAATTCAATTGAAATAATTCAACAAAAAGCACAAGAATGTAGAAAAATTGTCATTAAATCTTCAAAAACATTTATTGATGATATTGAAATGAAATTTAATAATTTAAGTGAACAAATAAAACAAATTCATAAAGAAAATGAATTTAATGAAATTAATTTAAACTATTTAAGAAATCAATTGATGAAAATTACACAAGAATTAAGTAATCCATCAAATATGTCTATTCAACAAAATTCACAATCGTTTATTAATGATATTTCAGTTATTTTATTAAAAAGTAAGTTTTTAAGAAATAATTTCTACAAGAATAATTCCCATTTTCTAAGAATTTATGTTAAAAATTATACAAAATAAAGAAAAGTGATGACGAAGATGATAAAAAGATCGAGAATATTATTGATTTGTTTATTAATTAAATCAATGACAATAGTATTATAGATAAAAACAAAATTGAACTGCAACTTTGTTAATTATTTTAACAAAAATCAAATAATTAATAAAAATACATCGTTAGAGTTTCATCACTTTAGATATTTTATATTAAAGTTTCTGATAAACTAGAAAAATTGAAATCTTTTTATTATTTAGAATCAGAAAATAGTCCAATGGGTATGTATTGTGATACTGCTTTGTTCATCTAATTTCTTGCTTAAAAATTTTCATTATATTTGTATACTTGATTAAATTGATTCATATTTACCAACGTTTTTAATAGTTTCTTTAGTTTGAACTAAAACTAATCTTAGAAACGTTTTCTCTTTTCTATAGATTTTATTATACTTGTTTAAAATTTAATCTTCATGTTTATTTTTTCAGGTTGCGGAACAACAAGAGGAAACGATCCAGATGATAATGACTCCAGTAATAAATTATTTTTTCTCTATTGTTTATTAGTTACTAATTTCATTCATTTAGACAAGAAATCAATACAAAAAACTGGTCAGTCACAACTTCAACAACCGTCTAGCTATGATAGAATAGATAGTGATGAAGATTTTCACAATCAATGGTCAAAAGTAACAGGATAATTATGTTTTTTTCGACATAAATAATCATTGGATATCTCTAGAAATCAAAAAAATCAAACATGATAAGTGATGATGATGATGACGATAATATTAATCGAGATGGATCTGGCCGTCATACACGTTCATCTGCTACTTTATCTAAACTTCGTATTAATTTTGACGATTCCGATGATGAAAATGAAGATTCACGTCATTATTCCTATTCTAAACGAGATATAGCTGAATATCGTAATCATTATCCAAATGCACGATCAAATCCAAAAATACATGATAATTATGATTTTTATACAAATCAAATACGTTCTCATCCAGATGGTGATCTCATTGACAATATACATAAGAACTGGTTGGGTGATTATAGAAAGTTAGAATTTCATCATGGTTATATCCAATGGTTGTTTCCATTACAAGAATGTGATCTTAATATATCTTCTGAACAATTGCAAAAGCATGAAATCGAGTCAATTAGCAAAAATGAAAAGGCATTGGAAAGACTTTTAACATCTTATAAGCTCATGTAAAACTATCTATGAATTATATTCATAAAGGAAAATTTGTTTTTTTTTGTAGGCTTGATTTTTATGGTTTTGAATTAGTGGATGAAAATACAGGCGAAATACGCCGTTTATCTGATGATTCTTACAAATCATGTTTTCGTAATCTCAACTCAGCATCACATAATTATTTACGTATTACTGTAAGTCTATTCATATTCATAAAATTCATTTAAATATATATGTTTTTTCTTCTACTTTTTGTAGCGTATATTAAAATGTTTGGGTGAATTTAAATATGAATATCTCAAATTTCCTTTTCTGGCAGCAATCTTACGAGAAAGTATTACAGAAAATACATTATCAAATTGTCTTCGATCATGTAAAGATTATTGGATTGAAACATTACGTAGTCCTGAAGAACGACGTGCTATTCGACAGTATGCAAGAGAATTAGTCGAATATCGAAATAAAGGAATGACACCACCTAAATCACATAAGGCTCATCGTCCACGACCGACGTCAGCAGTAAGAAAGCAAATTGATGTGGAACATTAATATTCATGTATTTGTGATATTAAATTAGAATTATTTTTTGAATTATATTAGACTTTTTCTTTTATCAATAAAATATAAAACTTAACTAAGAAAATGAATTGTATATGTTGAAAAGAAATGAACAAAAAAAACGAAAGAAAAGAATTAATGAATATTCTAATCATCTACTCAAGCACACATTGAATGACAAGATAAAAAGAGATAGAGAAAACAAACGACTTTTAACAAACTGCAAACAGATCAGTTGATATGGATATGAATGGTTGTTTTGTTTTAAGAATTAAAAAAAAAGAATTATTTAAGATAATAATTGTATGCATTTAAAGTTCATGACCACCTAAATAATAAAATGAATTTTATGCAAGAATAAAAAAATATATATTTAACTTACTTTCAACAGAAACAGTACATGATTTTTCAACTTTACCCAATGCGTTACTTGCAACACATGTATATGTACCTTGATCATGTCGTTTCAAAGATTGAATTTGAAGCCATGATGTAAGAACATGAGCATTTGGTCCACCACGAACTAATGTTGATATACGATCATCATCAGCTATCATAATAATAATCAATATGCATACATATATTTATTAAATTTGATTATATATATTTACTTGGATAGACAATTTGTTTGCCTGTTTGAGAAGTATAAACCCATTCGACAACAGGTAATGGAACACCAGCAGCTTCACATGTTAAAAATACATTAGTTTCTGTTTTGTTCGAAACGCTAACAGGTGGTAATGTTATTTCAGGTGCTGAAAAATAATTGAAATAATTAAAAGAAAATAAGTTATTGAGTAATTATATATACCTGAATCACATGGTTTACGTTTGAAAACTTTAATAATTGGTTTTTGTTCAGCTTTAGCAAGTTTGCTCGATTCCATTAAATGACAGTAATTACGATAAGTTTTACCATCCGAACTTTATATATATTATAGATTTTATCGTAAAACTTTATTATTTCAACTTACCCACACATTTCTACTTGATCATTACATTCACATCTAGCTTCTCGTGGTGCTCCACGACTATCCGTTCGAATTCTAAATACAAAAAATGAAAATTTTTGAAAACTATATTTTCATAATGCTTACTTGCATTGAAGATTTTCACCACATGCTTCATATTGTTTACTCGATGGGATATCTGGATGATTACATAGTTCACTCTACATATGAAATGAATATGAACAAATGTCTTTTTTTTTCTATAGAGATAATTTACTAACTTCGCGTTGTGCACAAACTTGACAACAACCACATCTGTCGAGTGTTAATCCAGCAAGACATTCTTTATCCAAGGTCTACAAATAATATAGAATTTTTATTCATTGAAAAAGAATAGAAAGAAATATTTTCGAATTACCAACGGACATTTACTTTGATCACATGGTTCACATGGCTTTGTTTGTGCAAAACCTGTTGAACAGAGGACAGTTAAAGCAAATAATGTAAAAAGACGAAGAGTGGCCATCGTATTATATTAATGTAAACGGGGGTAGATATGTTGTTTGTTCTTTCTTCGTTCTTTCTCACTATCGTTGCTTCAAATATTATTATGTCCGTTTGCGGTTATACAGACAGGCGACGAACGCTTGGTTAGACAACGACGACGATATATTGACAAGTCCCTAACTAACACATACAGAGAGAGAGAGAGGAACAGGGAGAGAAGAAAAAGTCAGTACAAACAGCGACCGTACAGTAAGATATACAAAGAAAAAGAAAAAAAGTAAGAAGAGGCAGATGGCTGTATTACTATACATTTTCCAGATCTATTCCATCCTAGCATATCTCTGTTTACTTATCGGTTTAACCAACGAAAATAGTGTCCTTCATCGCTACTTTCTTTTTCCTATAGAAAAATTCTCGCGATATACAATTAATCTCTTTATCTATACGTAGTCTATGGTACTGTCTTATACTATTGCATAAACTTTGTACTTATTTCTCTTACTGCTGATATATATGTATATTTGTTCGCATACAGATTGTATAATAGACAAGCAAAAGATTACATATATATGTATATATCATACAACATGTACATGCAGTAACAAAGAATATAAATAGAAAAGAAAATCTCAACATTACTCTTCAACAATTCAAACAAAAAGGAATGCTAATATTGTTGTTATTTTATTTTAAGAAAAAAAGAAAATTAAAGATTATAATTCAAAGTTAATAAAAGATGTAAACTTTCATGTCAAAGAGACACGAGTAGTAGCAATTCGACTTAGTCGATATTAATATAGAACAAATTTTAATTAGAAAAACACGATTCAGACTGTTCTTGTCAGATAATTATTTTTAAAGGACATTCCTACTTCTATTTTCTATTACTTTTTAATTTATATGCCAACAAGAGAGTTTTCAAAAGTCTATTCACTTTAAAAAAAACACAACAATATAATGTTTGTAAGTCAACATACAAATTTTTTCTAAGATGAAATATTAAACGTAGGAGGAATCGTAGTCAACATTTAAATAAAAGACGTTAAAAGCTTTCCTGTTATATATTTTTTTTATATAAATACGCCCATTAAGTGCTATTAAAGTGTTCAGATAATAGAACGAGTTATTTCATGCATCACAATGTCCAATAGTTAGTAAGAATTCTATGCCTCATAAAATCAGTCTTTTATTTCTAATTCGTTGCATAAACGTTTAAGGACATTGTAAGTGTATATGCGCGATTTAATTTACCATTAGAAATAACTAGAGAACTAAGAAACACGCATTTTGAAGGAATATAAAAGTATAGAGAGTTTGAGATTATTTATCTCATAATTTTCTTAAATAAATCTTGGAAAATATTATCTTTCAGGTAAAGCTTCTAGCTTAGCTTCAAAAATCCATATTAGACTTTTAATCGGATGTTTTATTTTCTTACGCAATTATATTCATATGCCAGGAGTACAGAGTAGGAAGATATTAAAATTTCTCTTTTTCTAAATATACACGTTCATTGCTAAGCTTAAAGAAACTGCTAATGACGCACTATACTTACACTCCTTCATGCGATATAATCCATCGCGTAACATATTGAGCATATTCTGAAAACCATCGTCATTTGTAGTTAATTCTTTATACCAGTATAAATAATATTACATTATAGATTATATATCATATAATTGTTTGTTTTTATACAATATCCTTGTGTTAAATTAACTAGTCCATTTCTGTTTAATCAAATTTTACAACATATCGGTAAGTTTGATTTATTTTTCATGACAAAAAAATAAAATTTGAAATTTTCCTATAGTTAATCATAATATCGAATATTTAATATTCCAGCATATCGAAGCATAGACTTAATTAGAATATTTATTCTCTATAGGGACTTACAAAAAAAAATGTACAATATTTAATAAGAACACTTCTCAACGGAATTCATTAGTATATCCTATGACTATATTTGAATCTACTAAGTATTAAAGTCTTCTATTAATCAATATAATATAATTGAGAAGAATTAGATTTATCCTGTACGAATACATTAATTTATACTGATATATCAAAAGTCTAAATTAGCTTTGATTTATTCAACCCTACTACTTATTTTTATTTTGCGGTATAGAATTGAACATTTAGAATTCGGAATAAATCGAAAAGATGGGGTTTGAGTTGATTGAATACCTTATGGAACTAGAGAGAAAAATTCCAATGGGAAATCATGAAATTATAGAGAAAAAAAATCATGTGTCAAATTACGACAAACAGTTCAATAGAGAAGAGAAGTATTTATGTGAGAATAAAGTGAAAATAAATATCATTCTATATTAATCATATCCTAGTAATATAATCATTCATTTCTAAACAAATTCTCAATATAAAGTAAAATAAGAAAAAGAGAGAGAATATTTTACAAGGTAACTTTTTTTTAATAATTCTATTATATGTATGTAATTATATTTTTATATTAAAAAGCAAAAGTTTTATTTTTCTTATTAAGATGTCATCGTCATTTTATTTTTCATTCGGTCTTCTTCTTTCATTCTTTTTATTTATCTCAAGTTCAGCATTATATCGTCCGGTATCATCTGCTGTTTCTTATCAAAAAAGGAATAATTTATATTATGATACATATGACAGCAACGAAGACAATGATATACAATTAATGATCTATCCAAAATATTTAAGTTATCCTCGTATTCAACGATCATCAGCGTTTAATCCTCGTACAATTCGTAATTCATGGTTTCGTGCATCAACTTATCAACATATGAAACCAAGTGGAGCATCAGAAGAAAAATCTTCAGGAGATAAGCTTATGCGATGGGGATAAATATAATTAACAATAAAAAAATGGAAATATTCACTTTTTTTTCTGCTTTTTAATAAATCTAAGTGACATACTGATTGTGTGTATGTCAAATAGCAGACAAATCATGTGATAAAAAAATCTGAAACAAAAAAGAATAAAATTGTACATGTCATCTCAATCAAAACTTGATTATTTTAGGAGATAAACACCTACACATAAGAAATTTTCTATATATATATACATACAGACAGACAGAGAGATAGAAAATCAATTCATTTTATGCAAATAGCAGTACTATAGAAACAATTAATTTGAAAAATATGTATTTATCGAGTATTTTAATGTTACTCTTGGGAATGTTTATGATACTTAGTACATTTGCTATGCCCTTTCCATATGTATATCAAACGGATGATGAACAAGCAAATAATCATATGAATTATTTTAAGAAACAAATTGATATGAAACGATCAACAAATTCTAATCCATGGTTAAATAGACGTAATTCTCCTTTATGCGATTATCGTTTACAATTTCGACCAGTCCCATTAACATCAACTCTTTGTGGTTTTGGTTAGTTAGCTTTTCTTTCCTCTATTAAAATAAATAAGTATTCATTTCATTTATTTAGGAAACATTTATAAAGAAGAATATGTAAATCAAGTAAATCCATTTAAATATGGTTAAAACTATTTTTCTTGATGTTACGCATTGTATGATGAAATAATTCGATGCTTTTTCTTTTTTTGAATATTTATTTACAAATAAAAAACAAACAAAATGTCAAAGAATTGACTGAGCGAAATAAATAATTAGCTATTTATATTTTATTCATAAAGAAAAGTGTGTAGGAGTAAATTTATACTTGAATAAACAAGAATATTCTATTTGATTAATGAAATAACACATATTCAAATTCCAATAAATTAATTTTTAATGTGTACGTAATATAACAAATGTTCAACTTTATATAATCATATTTAGTAAGATCCGTTATAATATAACTAAGCAGTTTGTTCATTGTTGCAGATAGAATTTGAATGAGTACTACATAATGCTTCATTGCTTACTTGAGGGTGGGTGTGGGTGTTATATATGAACTAATAGGAACATTTATTGACTAAATAGTCATTCTTTAAGGTTAAAGGATTTATTAAAGCAATATCATATGTTCATGATAGATAATACGTGATAAAAATATAACATTTGAAGATGACACGAGAAAGAAGAAGAACAATATAATATTCTTCTGAACATTTATTCCAGATTTTTCTTGTTCTTACTATACTATGACATCAATCTCATGTTGAGAATGAAGATAAAACAAAGAAGAATTTCTGGTATATATATATATGAATTTTCGAATATTTATTAACATCTCGATTAATCGAATGTTTAATTTTTTTAATATGGATCTATTAAAAAAAAAGGAAACGAAAAAGAATTAAAATCTATTAAACATCAACAAATTTAAATTAATAAAAGCTGAAAGCAAAAAAAATTTTGTTTATCTATGATTAAATATTTCTAAATTAATCTTTCATATCTATAGATTTTGCCGGATTTTTCTATGTGCAAATGTTTTCTTAACACACATGAAAGAGAAGGAAAAAAACATGTAGCAACTAAATAAACGTAAATAAGGAAAAAAAGAAAAAGTATACAAGTTATTTTGTTGTTTTTTCATAAACATATACATACACAGATACATGTATATAAGTACTGACAAACAAAAAACAAAATGTAAATACAACATTGTTTGAAATAAAAAATGAAAAAAAAGAAAAAACAAAACAAAAACAATGCATTTTAATTGGTCAGATCATTTCAAAATGTTTCTTTCTTTTTTTTCTTCGGTTTAAGATATATTATTACTAGATGTTGAAGATTTCATTCGAGTTGATGACGAATCGACAGATGTAGTAGATGATGAAGAAGCTAAAAGATAAATAAATGAATATATCGAATTATTTCAAGTAAATATTTACTTGGTTTATTAGTATTATTAGTTCCACCACCAGCGGGTAATGCAAATGGTCCAATAAAATTCGAATAATTTGCATAAGCATGACCATTTCCATTTGTTACTGTTGTTGATGATTGTTGATTTTGACCATTAGGTAAACGTGAAAGTATACTTCGTTCTGACATATTAAGTCTTTGTGATACTGGTGGTAATCTTGCTAATGTAGCTGGTAATTTATTGATTTCTTGTTTCATATCATTTAATAGTTCTTCTAATTGTGTAAGAACTTTATTAAGTACAGCATTAGCCGGTTTATTTCCAGTTAATGATTCTTTTGATAGATGTTGATGACATTCAGCTAAACATTCAACTTCACTAAAACGTTGTGATAATGTTAATGCAGGATTTGTTTGTTCCATAGCTAAACCTAAGAAAGCTGCACGACGTAATTGTTCTTCAATAACAAGTGCTTGTTCTAATAATTTAAAACGACGTGCTAAAAATTTATTTTTCATTTCAAGAAAATTTCCTTTTCCCACATCCATTTTAAATGGTTCATTTATAATCGTAAATTTCGGATCTAATTGTATATCTTGCCAACGTGAATAACCATGTGTTACAATACCAGCTAATAACCAATAATCATGACGACGATGCCAAATTTCTTGTTCATGATTTGGTACTAATGCACGTTGTTCATTTAACCATAATGAATGAAGTTCAGTGAAACCACCATCAGCAATATTAAACATAAATTTATAATCTTTTAATTTATCATTACGAACATAATTCGATTTACGATGTGTTGATGATTTCGAAGATTCTTTTTGTGATGTATTGACATTTAATTCAGCTATATCTGGTTTCTCGTCAATAGTTTGTTTTTCATTATTTGATTTATTGTCTTCAGTATCTTTCATTTCTACATCATTACTTATTTCATTTTTAATAGGAATTAAATCACTTAAACTCATTGATTCACCAATTAAATTATTACTTGATCCACTAGCTAATATTTCATTTAATGGTGTACCACTTGTTGCCTGTTCAATAGATTCAGAAGCTTGAATATTTGTTGTATTTTCACTTGATGCAACACTTGTACTACTTGCTGTTTTATTTATTGTTGTTGATGATTTTACATCATCTGATTCATCCTTTATATCATTTGGAACTTGTTCAGATATCGACCATAATCCATTAATATTTTCAAATTCTTGAACTTTCTTTCGTATTAATGACATTATACCAATACGTGATAGAACATGATGTCGAGATAGACCTTCTCGTGGTACACCATCAGAAAATGTATCTGCATTATCTGTAACATTTTCACATAAATGTTTCATAAATAATGAAACATATGCACGAAATTCTTTTTCGGTTTTACAACGTAAATCTCTAACTAACCATTGAGATTTAAATGCATCAGGTGGTGGTATACCAAAACGCATAATTGCATTTAAAAATGCTTTACGTTGTCGTGGATTAAAACCTAAGATTTCAATATTTGTACCTGATTTAGATATTAATGGTGGTAATGGACGTTCACGTCCTGATTTACGTCCTTGATTATATGTGCCATCAAAATCACCATCTTCATCTTCACCACCACCAGCTGATGGTGCTTCATATTCACTGGCTATATCTGAATTATGTTCATTCCAATTTTCATCATTATTTGGTACAGCATAATTAAGTTGACGTCTTGTACGTTTACCTTTTCCATATGCATGACTTTCTAATTCACGATCTTGTTCAAATTGTACACGTAATAATCTATCCCAATAGTATTGATCAAGATTTTCATCAACTGTTGTTGTTGCTGGTTGTTCACGTATATCTTCTTCATCTTCATCATTTCCTTCACGTGTACCATAGGATGCAACTTTAAAACTTGATAAATATTCATTAAGACCTTCTTCTTTCTCTTGTATGCCTTCTTGTGAACGATCAAGTAATCTTTCAATAGCTTGATCATCATAATGAATTCTTGCACTACTAGCAGCTTCACCACCACCACCTTCACCATTTCCTACAACTTCATCTTCATCTTTAAATAAATCTTCAGTACCAAAACGTAAGATATCATCTAATTCTTTTTTACTCATATTTGTACCACGGCCAGCACCTGGTCGAACAACTAAATGTGTTAACATCATTTTTTTCTTAGCAACTTGTGTTATACGTTCTTCGACGGAATCACGAGTAACAAAACGATATATCATTACTTTATTTTGTTGACCAATACGATGTGCACGTGAAAGAGCTTGAATATCATTATGTGGATTCCAATCACTGTCATAAATAATAACTGTATCAGCTGTAGCTAAATTAATTCCGAGACCACCGGAACGTGTTGAAAGTAAAAAGCAAAATTGTTCGGCACCTGGCGCATTAAAACGATCAATTGCATCTTGTCTATCTGAACCACCTGTTTTACCATCCATACGTTCATATTTATAACCATAATATTCAAGAAAATCTTCTAATATATCTAACATTCTTGTCATTTGTGAAAAGATTAAAACACGATGTCCTTGTTCTTTTAATATTTTTAACATTTTAGCTAATAAATCTAATTTTCCACTTGCTTTTGTTAATGCTGTACCTTCATAAGCTAAATTTGCTGTACGTGGTGCTTCAAACTGTCCAGCAGGTAATAAATATGGATGATTGGAACATTTTTTTAATTCCATAACTATATTTAATAATGAAACTTGTCCACCACCACCTTTGACATTTAAAGCATCAAAATTTTTCGTTAATATAGCACGATAATATTTCTTTTGCACAGGACTTAATTCAACACGTACAATAAATTCCGATTTAGTTGGCATATTTTTTAAAACATCAGCTTTTAAACGACGTAACATATGTGAACCTAAGATGTCATGTAATTTAGCAACTTGTTCATCTTTAGCTAGATCACTAAATTCTTTAAGAAAACCATCCATATCACTAAATTTATCTGGTTTTAAAAAGTTTAATAAATGATAAAGTTCTTCAAGATTATTTTGTAATGGTGTACCAGTAAGAAGAACTTTATAACCAATACTAAATTCAAATAATGTTCGAAAAAATCTTGATTGATTATTTTTTAAACGATGTGCTTCATCAATAACTAAAACAGACCAATCAACTGAATTTAATGTTGCTGAATCAACACTAACTAATTCATATGAAGTTAATAATGCATGAAATTTAACTTTGGCACCACTACGAATTTTACTTGCACGTGGACCAGCACGAATTGCATCATCTTCAAATGAAAATTCATTTCTGCGAATAACTGATCTTGCTTCTTTATCTCCAGTATAAGTAACAACATACATATCTGGTGCCCAATATTCAAATTCTCTTTCCCAATTAATAATAGTTGCTAATGGTGCACTAATTAGAAATGGTCCACGTGAAAGACCTTCTTTTAGTAAAGCTTGTAGAAAGACAATAGTCTGAATGGTTTTTTCCTAGACCCATTTCATCAGCAAGAATAACATCCGTATTTTGTGAAAATGAAAAACGTAACCAATTTAAACCTTCTAATTGATATGGATGAAGTGTACCACCAGTGACATCAACAAAATCAGGTTGTTTTTCATAACGTTTACGTGGTGGTGGATATTTTCCTGAACGTTCATATTCATCACCTGAATCTCCATTTGCATCAACTGAACGAGCTTCTTCAAGTTCACGATTTGAACGACGTGTTGTTTTCGATGAAACTGGTTTTTTCTTTTTCTTCTCTTCAGCATCAGAACCATTTCTAAGAACAAAATTATTTTTTTTATTTCAAAATAAAAAAAAAGTCAATTTCTTTACCTTAATTTCCAATAATTATCAATATGTTGTTGCCAATTTTCAATTTCATGTGTATATTCTCCATCTTTTTCAAGTTCCCATGTTGCTTGATCATAACCTAATTCTCTCCATTTAACTAAATAATACATTGGTGTACCTTTTTCTTTTTGATGATTTATTATTCGATGTACACAAAGCCATTCCGGTCGTACACCATTTTTATAATATCTTTGTTCTAATTTAGGATTATAATAACGTCTTGATACTTCTTCATCTTCTTCAATTTCACCATCAGCATCAATTGTTGGTTGTGGTTGTTTAGCATCACTAATTTTTTTTATATAACAACGCCATAATGATGATTGATGTACTTCAACTTGTAATTCAGGTAACCATTCACATGTCCAATATGATAAACCATCATATTTAACAAATAATTCTCGAGTTTTCAATGGACCCTGTATTACACCTGGTGGTAAAGTTGGATCTAATGTTGGAATAAGACGTTGTTTAACATCAGCACCAGTATCTGCTCCGTCAGCTGGTGGTACAGTATCAACGGCAGTTGTTGTTTTTATAGTATGTTTTTCAACAATTGTTTTAGTTGTTGTAGCTGTTTCACCATTTTCATCTAATTTTGTTGTTTCGGATGTTGTTGTATCACTTGTTACTGTTGAATGAGAATCTGGATGAATTATCCAACGCCATGTAATCATTTTTTTTGACAGTATATGGTGGTGGTTCAATCTTGAAAGACAAAGAAATTTGCTTTTTTTTGTCATATGTAAAAGAATAAATACTTACAGTACATCGTGGACAAAACCAATCATCATCTGGAATAACTGTCATCGGTGGAATTAAACAATGCATATGATATGAAGATGGACATCGATCACAACATAATAATTCTCCTCCATCACGACAAACTCGACAATATTCCATATGATTATCTTCTTCTTCTTTAGCTTGTCGGGCAGCTGTAGCAGCAGCAGCTTGTCTTGCTTGAATACTAATACCATTCTTTGTACATTCAGGACATGACCAATCACCTTCAGGTGCTTGTTCAAGTTCAGGATCAAGACAAACAAGATGATAAGCTTTTGGACACGTATCACAAAGAATAATTTCTCCACCTTGTTGACAAACTTCACAATAATCTTGATGATCAGTTTCATAACCACCTTGTTCAAGTGGAATATTAGCAACTTCTTCGACTGCTGCTGCTGCAGCTGCTTGTTGTTGTCGACGATTATTTAAACGTGCAATACGTTTTGGAGGTTTAGGTGGTTTTTTAACACGTTTTTTCTTTGGTACTTCTTCTTCTTCATTAATTTCACTTTGTACAAGCATAGCTTCAAATTCTGCATCGGATTCATTTGATGGATCTTCATCATCACGTCGTTTACGTTTACGTTGTCGACTAGATTTTTTTGTTGGTTTTACTTCATCTTCATCATTACCTAATGATGTGCTCATATGTTCTTTAGCTGTTAATGCACTTGTTTGATCTTTTTGTAATTTTATTTTTAATGATGGAATTTTTTTATTTGTACTTGTACTTTTACGTGATGAAGAATTAGTTACCGGTGAATTATTATCATCATCATCTTGTTGTTGTTGTTCAACAGCATCATCATGATCGATTTCTTCTTGTATAATAGCTCGACGTCGACGAGAACGATTTGTTGATGTTGTTGTAGTAGAATGTGTTTCATCAGTTTCCATACGATCATTTCCTTCTTGATCATTATTTGATTCCGTTAAAGTATTATTCGAGAATGTTTGAGAACTTTTTATTTCAAGAAATTCACGCCAATATGCCGCCATTAATGTCATCGTTTTTTTGTGTTGCTAATTTTGGATAATTTGAATGAATAATTGGACGTATAGTTTGGGAAAATAATTTAAAAGTTGATAAATTAACATAATCACTATCAGAATATTTCATTGGAACATAATCAATTCCAAATTCCTCACAAACATCTTTGGAGGATTTCTGGTCCTAATTAAAATTTTATAGATCAATATATATATAAATTTTATTTCTTACTTTCGATTTTTTATTTCCATTATCTTCATTTGAAATCATTGTATTTGCTTCGTCAGACATGATAATCAATTATATTATATTATTTCTATTTGTTGACTATCATCTAGAAGAATTAAAAGTAAATGAAATATAATCAAGAAAAACAAAAGTGCAACACCACCCACACACGAAAAACTTGTTCTCCCATCTTGCTTTTTTTTCTGTTCTTTCCTCTATACTGCCGTCTGTTTATTAATGATGATGAGTTAACTGACATTAATTGAACTCCTTCTATCGTGGCAGAAATACTACTAGCGCAAGATGTCAT
The DNA here is from genome assembly GCA_905250115.1 of Adineta steineri. Classification (NCBI taxonomy): domain Eukaryota; kingdom Metazoa; phylum Rotifera; class Eurotatoria; order Adinetida; family Adinetidae; genus Adineta; species Adineta steineri. The sequence continues at coordinate 51,294 of CAJNOI010000035.1, forward strand.
CATAAGAGCGCTATGTATAATAGATTTTTACTAGTGAAAGTAGCGACAATTTAAAAAATAATTAAATATATCCAATGAATATTTGACATGACAATAGAAATAGATAGCGCTGGATGATTAGTAAAAGTTTACTGTAATCAAATTAAATATTGTTTTTTCTATTGAAATAAGTTTTTTAATTTAATTAAAAGTATCTATTTTCAAATCGAAAGTATTTTTTGTTCGAGTGCAATTTTAATTATTAAAATTGGTAATAAAATATCTAAAAAGAAAAAGAAATGATTAACGCTTAACTGCCCTTCATTACCCCGTAACCCTTATTTGTATTTATATAGTGGTAATAACCAAATAGAAAGGAAGAAGAAAAGAGAAAGAAACATTCGAGATTATTTTCGGTCATGAGAGAGAGAGAGTAATTTCTCTTATTTATAATGATATAGATTTTTTCTTGAGAAAGAACTAGAAGCAAAAGAATATTTTGATATTCATTGGTATTGCAAATTAAAAGAAAAAAGCTATGCATATGTATCAATAAAACAAAGCACTCTATTAATAAATTTAAAATTACAAACAACTAGATTGATTATAGCGTGTCGCCCTGACTAGAGATAGAACCACTTGAGGTGACTAACAAATGTGAACATTAAGATTTAATACATGGTTCATTTAAGATGAGGATATGTTAATTATAAATTCTTTACGCAAGTAAACTTAAAATTCCACTAACATTCCATTTTTGTATGATATTATGTATATGTGCGATCTCTAAATGCAAACGAACATCTTGTACATCATGTCATTGTTGCAATAAAAATGTCATGTAAATAAATATCAAGATGTTTTGACTAATGAATTATATCAGCTGATTAATTAACGCCATTCCATTACAGATCGATGTTTTGCGTCAAAATACTTGAATATAACCGTGATTAATGTCAGAAAAACATTAACAATATTTTGTCGAATAAAAATCCAATGGATTAGAGCAACTTGCTGCTGAGAAAATCAATAATTAAGGCAAAAGTTACAGATCGAATATGATTAAAAACATCTGACCAGAGATTCATTTCAATTCGATTGATAGTGAAAAATCGCAGAGTCTTAAATCTAACCTTTCACATCTGCCATGGATTTTGAAAATAACCAATCGTTCTAGAAATGTTAGCAAGTAGTAGCCAATTTTGCATTTGACAATCCATTCAAGATATAGAAACAGTTCAGGAACACAAATTATATTCTCGGATTGTGACTGATCTTAAAAATAGTTATTTTTTTAAACCATGTACGATAATAAATATGAGTATACAAAGAAGCGCATTTGATATATATTTCGTAGAGTCTAAATGAAAATTTATTAAGATTTTCACATTACTACAAGAGAGAAACAAATGATAAATCATCCTAATTTATCCACAGTTGATAGAAAACCATTTTATATTTAAATGTTGAAACATGAAATCATAGATATCGTATTTATCATAATGAAACTACATGTGCATAAAATTACAAATGAAAAAAAAATAGACTAACAGATATTTATTTACTACGAATGTCAATTATGATATCGATTCAATACAATAATACGGTTTCTAATATAGTTGTACTCAAGATGATTTGAACAAATTATGTATGATATCTGGAAAATGTAGAATTAGAATAAAAAGATAGATACAAAAAATGATCAAAAAATAGAGTAGCTTCTACTTTGCATGTGAAGTACCATTCAATGAAATGATGATAAAGAAAAAGAGTTCTTAGAATAACTATATATAGTGATTTTTTTGAGTATGATAATAGCAGGCATATTAGCAATCATGATACAAGATAGTCAGATATTTATTACAATTTCATGATATTGTATTGTAAGGAAATTAATAGAAATTATTGATTCACTACATGATATTTACTGACAGATGTTGCTCAGAATTTGAGATTATATGAAGAAGAAGAATTGTAAGTTAACACTATAAGGACAGGAAAAAATATTTTTTGCAATGAATGTCATGGAACGATGTCATCATTAATTACTTCATGACATTAAATTAAATTTACCTGCGATATAGTTTCTGTAAATATTCAAGAGATATTTTATCAGGGCTCTTCTAAAAATAGATTCGTTCTTTTTTCGATTATTTTAATGTCTCTTTTATAGAAAACAAAATTTTAAACCTAGACAATTTAGTTGTCATACTCTCATCATCAATTACTCTTTAGATTGTAACTAGGGGTGGTACTTTAACTTTATTTTATTTTAAAAAAGTAAAGTAACTTACTTTATCGGGTAGAGTAAATTAAAGTAGTCCATTTTATTTTACTCTATCCGGTAAAGTTCAATAGAGAACTTCAGCGGACAAAATAAAGTAAAGGTTAAGTGCCATCCCTAGTCATAACTGGATTCACTAATGTTTTCCTATTTTTTGAATATCTGTTAAATTATAACTTTATATAATGACCTTCGAAAAGTAGCTATCGTTGTACTAATTGCAAAGTCGTATTTTCCTCTAAAGATTTTATTTATTTGTGTATATAACATGATTTTTTTATAGTATTAATATATATACGTCAAACTATTTATTGATAGCCTCTTGAGAATTATGTGCCGACATATTTGATTAGAGAAATATTCGGTCATGGCAGTCTGACATACATCATTATCTGTTAAAAATGCACAAGTACTTATATCATGGATGAATTGATTTATCATATGTTAAGCTAATATATACTTGATTATAATGATTACATGCAGACAATTATTGTTTACGATGTGCACTTCGTTTGTTGTCGTTGAAGACTAAATATCTCTTAAGAAGAAAGATATTTTTTACTCTTATAGCATGATCCTATAGAGAATCTAAAGTTTCTGTATTTCATTAATTAGTTATCAGTCATAACCAAAAAATCACTTCGGTTTTATACGTTAATATATCTTCATAAAAATAAACGTAAAAAGTACTAGTAGTATTTTCTTAATGACAAAATATCTGACCGATCTACATGTTTGTAATTATATCATTATGTTCAAAGAAAATATGTAATTCAAATGCTAGAAACTAATCCATCAATATTTAATGTTTAAAACATAGGAACAACTTTAGGCACTTGTTAATCTAACCTATATTTATATAAAATGAAAAGCATTTTCAATTGTTTTTCTGCCTGTTTTAGAAATATAAAACTAACAAAACAAAATTATATATCAGATTAATATTCTTTCTTTCTAGCAATATAAGAAATATATATTAACAAAAATATTAATGATAAAAACATCAATTACACAGTACTTTCAATTCTATCAAGTGTTTCTTCTGTATCACGCCATTGAGAATTTTTTAGTTTGGGTTTTTGTGGTAATTCAATATAACTACTACCAGCTGATATAGTTGTTGGTGTTGATGTTAAATAATTTGAATGAAGATTTTTATTTAAAGTTATTTGTTGTTGTTGTTTTTCCGAATCATTTTTTTCTTGTTGTCCATTATCTTCATGATTCGTTGTTGAACATGTCGATTGAAAATATTTTCTACATGGTGTATGTTGAAAAATTTCACTTATAACTTGATAAACTTCTTGACGAAATTTTTTTCCCGTTAAAAAATAAATATAAAATTCTAAAACTGTATCAATTAATGTTAACATACGTAATATAAGATAAACATTCGATGTTTTTATATCTTCAGTTAAACGTGAACGTTCTGAACGATAACTTGATTTAACATAAACATATGTACTTGCAATACTATTTGTTGTTAAAAATACACAACTTGTTGTTAATGTTATTGTTGTTTCATAACTAACATCTTTCTTTGTTATATGTGTTGTCATATTTGTTAATGATGTATGTACTGGATTTGTTGTTGTTGTAGAATTAATATCTTTCGATAGTGAATGATAGTTACCATTATGAAATGAATTTATTCTTGATAGACGATTTGGTGATGGATCTTTTAATACACGTACAATAATAACAATATTTGTAAATGCAACGATGGCAAATGGAATTAATGATGAAACAATAAAATTAACTATTGGAGCGTTGTATAAAAATTCTCCCATCGATTGAAAACCGCCAAAAGAAAAATAGCCCATTTGACGTCCGAATAATATATTACAATATGTAAATGTACTATTTTGATCATCATTTAATGTTGTTGTAACTAAATTTGGATAATAAAAAACATGCCAATTATATAGAACACCGCAAAACATCATTAATAAAATTAATATAAATACAAGACAACGTGTTGGTTCTGGTAGAAATCTTGAATGTATTATTGTTGCAAGACGTATTGTACAAGCAAGAATAACGAAACCAATTGACCATGAAACAAATATATCACTACTACGTGATAAAACACATATTAAACTTGATGCATTAAGTTGTTCATCTTTAACAAAAAATTTTGTATCAAATATAAATGTCCATAGAAGTGGAACAAAATCAAAAATTGTTTTTAATAATAAAAGTAAACCAGTTGATGTACCACGGAGCTAAAATTTGAGAAAAAAAAAAATAGAATTATATATATTTTCAAATAGAATAAATACAAACCGGTTTACGTAAAAAAAATAATACAATTGAAAACTTTACCAATTAAACCAAATGTAATAAAAACAACAGATATTATTTGAAGAATTTGTTCATATCTAATAAGATATATTCATTAAATATGAGTAAAAATTAAAATGAACAAGTACAAAATAATATGAAATATAATCTACTATGTGTTTTTCTCAGATCAAATTATAGAATTATGTATAATATATTCATTTTAGATAATGTTATTTTTTTGTTTTGTTTCGAGAGTTATCGATTAATTATATTTTCATTTTTACTGTCAACATACAATAGATAACTAAGTAATAAAATACTTTTTTTTCTTGTTATTTAGTTTATTGAATACAATGTTGTATGACAGTTTTGATATTATTTCATCTGATCATGTATTTATGCGCATATAAATGATGTTGATCTTTTTTTTTGTCAGAACAAAACAACTTATCTTTGTTAAATATTCACTATGTCATAGTCATATAGAAAATAATTTTCTTCTCAAATATCTTAGTTGTTTTCCTTTCTTTCTGTTAAGATTATATTCTTATTTTATAAACATTTGACATATTATTTATTTATGAATTCATTGAAATATATCAGATTTTTTTGTTTTGATCTTAAACATCTTTAAAAAAAATATTCTTGTCTATTTTGTTTCTCAATAGATGAGTATATTTACTAAAAATAAAATCTCAGTTAATACTATTATCAAAAACAAAAATATATATGTATAAACAATGGTTTTCTTCTATTCCCACATGATTCTAATGTGTGATTTTTTAATTAATATATTGTTTTTATATACTTCTCTGCTGTATGTTGATATAATGTTGTATGACGTTGTGAACATTGATTTATACATTCAAGATCATAAGAATCATTTCCAACAAGTGCACCACTATTATTCGGATTTTGACATGATGCAATACACAGAAATAAATCGTCACCCATTCATTAAATCAAATATTTATATTTTTTAAATTAAAATAAAAATTTCATTATTAATTTACTAATCTAGAAAAAAAAACAGAAAATGATATATGTCGTTCAAATTAATCTTAAGATTACAAGATAACCAAAAAATCTATGTTCCGCTATTAATATTAATTCTTTAATAAAAGAGAAGTAATCTATCTATAGCCTTGTTGTTTGACATGTATATATGTATTAACGCTTCATTTTTTTTATTAATTATATTTTTAGACAAATGAATACAATATATATATATAAAAGAAGCATTGATTTAGAAAGGAAAAACAAGAATAGGAAATAGAGGGAAAAAAATCACTTTATGCCCGTATGGCCTCTATTCATTCAATAATTACATAGAAGACGACCAATCTAATCTATCGTAAAACTCACTTAAAACTAAAGTGTTAATTAGAATCGTTAGAATACTTTGTCTTTTGATATTAACCAATTATATAGATATATCTCTGTATTTATCAATAATTAAAGGATATTGTCTTACTTACTTTATATTGTTATGATGTAGTTTTTTTTTTGTCTATAAATGTGAATAACATTGTTAACATATTGTTTTTAAGGAATGAATGACTACCAAATAAATACGAAGGGAAATATAAGAAAAATGAGACAGAGAGAGAGAGAGACAGGAGGGGGAGAGAGAAAGGAAATATGCTTCAATAGATCTTATAGAGCTTCTACAATGTGATTACTATTTTTTTTTGAAGGTTATTCGTTCCAGTATGTTCGTTATTTCTTCACTCTAGAATATATTATTTCAAGATTTTTTATCTCCTATTAATTTAATAATAGAAAAACAAAACAAAAAAGAAATAAATAAGAAAAACTGTATTTCATTATAACACAAGTATAATGTGAAAAGTTCATATTAGCAAAACATTTGTGATAAGTTATTTTCATTTGTTATTAGTTAGATTAAGTATATCTAGAAGAGTGTGTCAAATTCAATTCATTCTCGATCCTAGTTGATTGAACTAAGATAATCTATTTAGAGTTTCATGTATTCTGTCGAGAAGAATTATATCTATACTGAATGATCATTGAGTTAGTTTTTAGTCTAAATATTAGAAGAAAAAAAAATAGAGAAATTTTTCTTGTTTGTTTCCCCTTATTAATATACTTACATATTATCTTACAACATCATCTGTCAACTTCTGTCTTTTTAAATATTCTTTTTCTTTATAGACTTGATTCATCTTTGGATCGATAGATGTGAAGTTGATCAAATAAGTCGTCAAAAAGGAATGACATATGTCGTGGATTTATTACTCTCATGCGAAAACGGCTCTAAGCAAGTAGATAGAAACTAGTAACTACATATTGTCCCATGGGTCAAACAAAATAATCAAAACTTTTCATACACATTAAGATGATAATATTGCGTGTGTTTCTGGAGAGAAAATAACGGCATAATTTCTTTGTAGTTTAAGAATGAAATAAAAAAATTTGCCTAAGAACAACTACAAATTCAATTAGATTTCTTTGCAAAAGTTATGTAGTAAATAGATCAATGATATAAAAGAAATTTATGTTAGCAGCTTTTCCTCCTCCTCCTTCTTATTCTTCTTTATTTTTGGTATTAAATTAAAAAATAGACTGTTTAATATACCTCATTAAAACTAGTTTCTGATGAATAAATATCAAGCTTTTCTTTTTTTTTATCCTACCTGGACTGAAAATAGAACATTTATAATATAATCTGTGTGTTTTTCTCTGTGTTATAGATAGCTTCATAGAAGAAAGGAGAGGTATGTTAATTATACTTTCTTCTATTTTAACAAAAGATTCTTCTTTCTTTTTTTTTTTCTTGCTAATAAACTCATTCAATTTACAAGAATAAATTGTCTAATGTAACCGAAGGAAGGCACTTATATTCATTCGCTTGTTAAGATCTTCTGTTTCTTCATTTTACTTAGTGTATACTCGAACAATCAGAAAAGTATCAGACCTCTCTCTCTGTAAAGTTTTACTTCATATCGTTTAAGTGCACCCAATCGAACGCATGCATAGCATCAGAAACAATAGTGAATAAAGAAAAAGGAAAGAGAGAGAGGGAAGGACAGAAGTATTATATTTCTCGGGAGTTCCTTGTCGATCGCCATTTATTATTATTATTATTATTATTATTGATTTTTACTGTTATATTGTCTCATTTAATTACTAATCATAGAGTTAAAATACAATAGAGATATTCATCTCAATGTAAAGTAATGACTCTATGATAACAATGGATTTTCTTTTCGATGAAATACATTTACAATTATATTTATTAAAATAAATATTGCTTTTTAAAGTATACACAAATACAAAATAAATACATTGAATACAAAACAACGTTGACTAGAATTTTCGTTTGTCTGAGCGAAGCAAATACATAGAGAAATATATAAACAAAAAAAATAATAAATAGATAAATGCTGTTTCATTGCCATTGACTTGATAAAAAGTATTATTTATAATTAAGCCCATACCTAATAGAATTCAAAAAAAGATATTTTCAATAAAATCTCGACAAAAAAATCTTTACTCGTATTGTACAATCCCAAGAACCAGTACCTAATGCAGTACCATCAGGAGATACTTTCAATGAACTAACTCGATTTTCATGACCATATAAAGTAGCAACACGTGAACCTTTTAATGTGTCCCAAACATTAACACAATAATCACTGTAACCACCAAAAAGAAGGCGACCTAATTAAATTTTCGAATTATATATGAAAGAAAATCAATAGTCAAATAGTTCTTACCACTTAACGAAAAATCGACAGCATTACAAGAAAAAATAATCGATTCTTTTTTAAATATAGCAACTTGTCGATCAGCACGTAAATCGAAAAGACGACACTAAATGTAAAATTGGTTTTAGAGATAAAAGAATTTATTTAGTTTTTACAGTTGCATCATCTGATGCTGAAACAAATGCATCTCCACTTGGATAAAATCGAACAGCATTGACATCAGATTCATGACCTTCAAATGTTTGAACATATGCACCTGTACGAATATCCCAAACCATAGCTATATGATCAGAACTCTAAATAACAAAAAAAACACATTTTTTTCTTAAGAAAAATTTTTTTTTGATTTAATTTACTCCAGATACAAATGTATTTCCAGCTTCGGACGGTGATATATCAATACCCATAACATCAGCTTGATGACCTTGAAATGTTTGAATTGCTACACTACTTTCAACATCCCATAATTTAGCGGTACTATCACCACTTGCTGTTAAAAGCTAAAATAGAACAAAAATGTCATTTATTAGAAAATCAAATTAGACAAGTCTATGCTTTCAAGATATTTGCATTAAAGTTAAGATCTACTAGTATTACCTGTTGATCGGAATGCATAAATTTGCATGATGATATATAATTAGCATGTGTTGCAACAACTTTCTTATGTTTATTTGCATCATCATCACTATTTAATGGATATATTGTTAATTTATTATCTAATCCTCTAGAAATATAATAAAATGATGCTATTGATCTTTCTTTTGTCTCTTGAAAATATACCCGCAAGCAACTGTCGTTGCTGATGGTGAATAAGCACATGCTAGTACCCATGTCGTTGGCATAGTAATTGCATGCTTTGAAAGAAAAAAAAAATGATTGAGTAAAATTTTGATTTTATTATGACTTAAAACAAAAACTAACTTCTTTATTTGTTGTAAATGCATCCCAAACAATTAATTTTCCATCTTGTGATGTACTAACCATATGTCGTTTATCATTAGACCAATCAATAGCTAAAACTTTTCCTTGATGACCTTTTAACATTCGTCGTGATTTTGTTGAAAATGGTGGTAATGATTCAAGTTTATCTGCAACAGTTGTTACTAAAACAGAACAATAGGAAAAAAATTTTTAATTTAAAATAAATACAAAGATTTACATTCCATATCATTAAATTTAGCTCGTTCTTCTTCGAGTCGAGTTTTTAATGATTCAGCTTCACGAACAAGATCATCAATTGATTCAGTTACATTACGTTCAACTACAACCGCCATGATTTTATTAATAATCTGTGATGAGTAAAAGAAAAACAAGTAGTAATCAAAACCAATCCATAGTTTATTCTATGGAATCTGACAGCGAACAAACAAAATCGTTGTCAAGTATGGCGATAACAACAAGCGATCATATCGATTCATCATTTTCTTTTCTTTTCTTTACATTTCAATATGGATAAACCTCAAATTATTTTACATAGTCAAAAATCAGTTAATTATACAGTCTTTGACGTTAAATGGATACCAACATCAGCAAAATTTATTTCACTTGGTAATCATGCACGTGGAACTGGTGCTTTAGATATATTTGAAATAACACATGGAGATATTGCTCTTATTGCACAAGTATATTTTGAAAAAAAAAATATTTTATTAAATTTAAATATTTACTTTTTTTTCAGCATGAAAAACCTACAGCTTTTAAATGTGGAACTTTTGGGGCTTCACCATCTCGAGAAAGACGACATTTAGCTACGGGAAATTTCGATGGTTACATTCAAGTTTGGTAAAAATAAAAACAAGAAAATTATTTTTTTTATAAAATTTATTTTAGGGATTTGGAAAAACTTGAAAAACCAATTTATTCTGTTAAGGGACATACGGAAATTATTAATGCTATTGATGCTATTGGTGGATTAGGAGTGGGTGAAGGAGCACCGGAAATTGCTACTGCTAGTCGAGATGGTATATTTATTGATTTTATTTTTTTTATTTATATTGTGAAAATGTCTCTTCTAGGTCGAGTACATATATGGGATACAAGACAAGCTGATCTTCCTGTTGCCAGTATGGAACCAGCTGAAGGTGAAACTAAACGCGATTGTTGGGCAGTTTGTTTTGGTAATTCATTTAACTCAAGTGAACGTGTTGTTTGTGCTGGTTATGATAACGGAGATGTAAAATTATTTGATCTGAGAACAATGTCTATTCGATGGGAAACGAATATTAAAAATGGAGTGAGATTATTATTTAAAATTTAAAAAAAAAATTTGAATGATTTTTATTTAGGTATGTTGTTTGGAATTTGATAGAAAAGATATTGAAATGAATAAACTTGTTGCAACAACATTAGAAAGTAAAATACATGTATTCGATATGAGAACACAACATGTTGAAAAAGGCTTTGCATCTGTTGTGGAAAAAGTAAAAGATTAATTTGAAATATTTAAGTTTTATTTATTTATGCTAAAGGCACATAATTCAACTGTATGGATTGGACGACATTTACCACAAAATCGAGATGTATTTATGACTTGTGGTGGTTCAGGTTCATATTATCTATGGAAATAGTAAGTCAAAATAATTCCTGTCCTTTTTGTCCATAATACGTTTAAAAGCCGATAAAACTAATTGATTCTTTTAGTAATTATCCAGAAAATCGTGTTAAGACTCAAACTGATAAAACTGAAGTAGGCGTAGCTGGTACGTTAACTCTTCTTCAAAATATTGGTCTATCCACTCAACCAGCTAGTGCATTTGATTGGAGTCCTGATAAACCTGGCTTAGCTTGTACATCCGCATTTGATCAAACTGTTCGTGTATTAATAACAACAAAACTAAATTCCATTTAATCTTCTGTTATTTCCTATCTGGCATTGTTACGCTTAATCGTTTTTTTTTTCATAGACAATAAATAAAAGCTTTTTCATTCATGCATATTGTTATATTTTTTTTTCTTGGAAATTTTGCTGTTTTTTTTGTTTTATTTCAAACGAGACAAAAGAACGCATAAAGACAGAAAATGAAGAAGAAAACTCTTGGCTGTTGTGCGTTTATGATCAAATAGATAATAAAGATGGACAAACATATACACATGAAATAGAAGAGAGAGAGAAAGAGAAAAAAAAGAAATACACACTCACACATATATAAGTCATAGCTGAGTTCAATACTGTCTACAGATGATAGCAGACAGAATAAAACAAAAAACAGGTACACAGCAAGAAAAAAAAGAAAGTTAAAACATAACACCGGAAAAAAAAACAAAGAACACTTTTATAGTTTGAATAATAGAGATGGATGCAAGAAACAACGTCAGTAAAAGAAACAAAGCTTTAATTCTCAAACGCAGAAACAAAAAGTTTAGGAAAATGGGAAACGAAAAGAAAAAGAAACTCGTTCATTGTTGTCTAGAATCACCAGTTGCTGATGACTGATTAGCTTGTTCATCTACTGTTGATTTAGTTTGTTGACGCTGTGCGTCACCGGCTGCATTTGATTCTCCGTTTTTGTTTTCTTCACTGTTATTTTGTTGATCATCTTGAGGTTCTTGATTTTCTTTATTATTTCCTTAAAAAAAGAAAATTGATTTATTTATTTATAAATTAAATCTAAAGTTAAATTTACCTCGTCCACGAAAACGTCCTCGGCCACGTCCACCACGGCCACGACCTTTCAAAAGAAAAAATAAATTTCTTTTCTTAACAATTGAATCTTTTGAAAATATAAACTTACCACGACCACGATATCCTCGTCCACCATAACCACCGTAGTATCCTCCGTAATAATAAGATGACATAGCATATGGATCATAGTAACCTAATAAAAAAGAGCAAAATTTAAATTAAAATTCAATAAATTCTGATTTACCTTGATCCATAAAATAACCGCCTCGACCACCACGATAACCACCTCGACCACGTCTTGGATATCGTTGTTGTGATTGATCGACATCACCATTATCTTGGTTATTTTGTTGGTTATCATTGTTTGTACCACCTTCTCTGTTATTTGCTTGACTACGACGACGATTTCTTGGTGCTAAACGGCGTGCTACTTTAATAACCATATTACGAACAACGTTTTTAACTATTGTTTCATCATCTTTAGGTTTTGGAGGTTGTCCTAAAAGAATTCTTCGTCTATAGATAATACAATAAATTTTAAAGAAGAATTACGTACGTTCTTCAGTTTCTGCACCACTTTGACTTGCATTCGTATTACGATTTCGTCTTAGAATGTATGAAAAGATTAATAGTATGAAATAAAAGATGAATTGAATATTCATACCGACGATTCGATCGTGGACGTTGTTGACGAGCAGAACCTTTATTTTCATCTTGTTGTTGATCATCAGTAGCAGCACTTAAAAAATTTTAATTTAATAAAAATACAAAATAATATTTAAAAATCTTTTACCCATCATTTTGTTGTTCGGTGCCTGAACCTTCATCATTTGTCCGTCTACGGCGTTGATTACGATTGTGACTACGACGTCTAGTATTATTTGTATTATTTTCATTATTACCACTTTGTTGTTGATCGGCATTATTTTCATCTTGATTATTATCAGCACTTAAATAAAATAAATTATTCAATTAAAATTTAAGATTTGATTTGATTTGAAACTAACTCTTCATTTTTTCCTCCTCGTCCAAAACCACGACCCCGACCACGGCCACGACCGCGTCCACGACCACCACGGAAGCCTCGGAAACCACGTCCTGGATAATCATTGAAATTCTCTTGTTCATCTAAATCACCACCTTGATTATAACCACCTTGATTATAACCACCTTGATTATAGCCACCTCCTTGATTGTAACCATCTCCTTGGTTAAATCCACCACGACCACGATATGGTGCATCATAGAATCCTTTAATAAAATAAAACAAAAATAAATACAAATTGAAATATAAAATATATGTTACACACCACGTGATGGTGGTCCAAAGTGACCTCCGGGTCCATTCATATAGTTTGAATAAGGTGAAAAAGGTCGGCGAAAATTTCCATAGAATGGTCCACCACGATTAAAACGTCCTCGGCCTACATAATAGAACAATTTTTTACATAAAATAATTAAAATAAACTTTTTTTTTTCTTTACCACGACCACGTCGAAAGCCTCCTCGAAAACCACCACGTCCACGACCTATTACAAAAAAAAACAAAATTAGCAACAAAATCTCATACAAAACTGATCAGTACCACGAAAATTATTCATATTATCATTGTCTTGATTGTTATTATCATCAGAATTATTTGATCGTTGTGTGTCATCGTCATTTGATGCTCGATATTCATCTTCACCTAAGTCTTGATTTTGTCGTCCACTACCTATCATAAATATCAAGATAAAAATTAAGAACAAAATAAAATTTTTATACTAACCAGGTCGTTTACGATAGAAATTTCGTGAACGTTGTTGGTATTGCGGTTGGCGTATTGGTCCTCGACCATCATCATCCACTTCGGCGTTGTTATTTTGTTGACTATACATAGGAAATATCTAGAAAAATATATCAAAACAATTAATCAATGGACATGTAGTTAAACAAAACAAAAAAGGAACATGATGATCAAAGAATTTGGCGCGGAATATAGATAGATAGATAAAATTTTATTCTTGATATATTCGATTAGAATGTAAATTTAATACAGAGTGTCTAATGTGAAAATAAGCGAAAGAAGAATGTGTAAAAGTTATTTGCCTCCACTCTTGTATATAGTATGAAAAGACTATATGACGAGGCATAACTATATTTGTCTCCGTATTTCTTTTCGCCTTTTTTTTTTCTTGATGTGTTCATAGGAAAACGTGGACTAAATATACGAGGATCTTTTCTTCGTCCCGATTTGTATATATACATGTATGTATATATATCTATCTATCTATATATATATATATGGATGAAGAAAAGAAGAAAAAAAAGAAGAAGAAGGAAAGATATAATTCGATAATTCTTTTCCTTACTTTCTATAGGTAACAATGATAAGTTGGTTGTTAAATGAAAACAAAAGATGAATTTTTTTCGAGTTTTATGTTCATTAACGAATAAATCAACAAAAAACACATATGAGAAAAGTTTTTAAAAGAAAAAAACACCGGTATGTATAAAAACAAGAAAGAAAAAAAAACAGCCACTGTTTTAAACCGGTTCTGGACCAAGAATTTTCGACATATATGGTCCATCAAGTTCATAACCTAATTTTCGATAATAATTTCTTGTTCCAACACCTGATATAACACTAATTTTCCATGAACCATGTTCTTCTAAAGCGATTCGTTCCGCTTCTTCCATTAGTAACATACCATAACCCTATCAGAAAATATCACGTATATAAATATCTTCAATTAAATTTATTTTTCAAACCTGATGTTGAAATTTTGATGGATCTTTGGCGTGTACAGGTACAACACTACCATAAACATGTAATTCTCTAACAATTGATACTTGTCCTCGTTTTAATTCTGGTCGAAATGTTTCACTTGTACATTTTCTTAAACGTAATAAACCAATTAATATATCTTGATCAGGATCTTCATATGCTAAAAATGTTTCCCAACCATCATTTGCAACATAATCTCGTCTTATCAATTCAACTTGTTCAGGTTTTATTTTAAAATGAATTTCTTGTATACCAACTTCACGTGTACGAACATCTCGACATTCCAAATTTAAATCACGCATACGAGCTAAAGCATGTTCACGTAAATTACCATGTTCAACACCAGATGTAACAAGTGGCATGGGTATGTCACGTTGAACACGATAAACACGTGTCCATGGTGGAACAAGTGCAAGAATACGAGCAACTAAATCAATAAGAACTGATGGAGAATAACTAGCATAACGATTTGTTCGCCATAATTCATATAAACCTATTCAAAAAAATTATATTTTTATAAAATTTAATAAAGAAAAAAGTTATACCAGTGCCGCGAATAACAAGTGTTGGATAAAGTTTCAAACCATCTGGACGAAACTCTGGATTTTCAAAGAATTCCTTGAGAAAAAAACGCGGAAATAAATGTTGAATGAAAGATATAGTTTTAGAAATTACTTTGAATTGAGCAATATCACGTTCAAGATCAACATTTGGTAAATTAGGCATCATGTGCGAAACAACTTTGAAACCGGAATCTTTTGACATTCGAAACGATTCTGTTACTGCTCTAACTGTATGACCTCTAAAGAAAATTATTACATAATCGATACAATTAAGTATAAAAAACGAACCTATTTGTATCTCTAGCAACATCTTCATAAACACTTTGAACACCAATTTCAAGACGTGTACATCCATAAGTAAGCATATCACTAGACAAAAGAGACTTCATATCAATCAATTTTTTCTATTAATTTAATTTTATACCTTAAATGAGCTTTAAGACAATAATCTGGTCGTGTTTCAATTGTAATACCAATACATTTTGTTTTACTACATTCGGAATATCTATTTAAAAATAAATATGTTTTTTTGTTCTTTTGAATTATATATTATAACACTTACTTGACAGCTTCTGTTATATTGCTACTTGTATGACCGGAACAAGCATCATGTAGATTTCGAATAAAATAATCTCTATAAGTTTCAGGTAATGACATAAATGTTCCACCCATAACTATAAATTCTATTTTATCTATATTATGTCCAAGTTGTTTTAACTATAAACATGATGATGATGAAATTTATTTTTATAATAATAATTGTATAGAATATACTTGTTCAAGTCGATGTTTTGTTTGTAGATATGGATTATATCTTGCTCGAATAGCACGCATTGATGTTGGCTAAAATATAATATATTAAACACATTATTTTATTTTCATTTCAACAAAAAAGATTCTCTTTCTTAATTTTTCTTAGAATTTACCTCATATCCTGTATATGATTGTGTTGAATATTCAAAATCTGAGTCAGGTCCACCAGGACAATATACACATATATTACCAGTCATAGCAATATGTGGACATCGATGAGGTTTACACATAACAGCAACAACTACAATCTAATCATTTGAAAAAAAAGATCGATATAGAAAATTATTTAAATAATAAATCTTACACCACTAGCTGTTCTAACAGGTTTAGCTTTTATTTTTGGTAGAAGCATTTTTTTTATGCGACTCTGGTATTGCAGCGATAATATCAACTAAACGTGGTTGTAAACTGAGTCCATATTTAGCTGATGCTTTACATTTAACTCTAATGAGAAAAACAATAATAATATTTTCTTTAATTACAATTAATTTACTTGTTTAAATCAATATCTTTTCCTTGTTCATACGCATCAATTAATTGTTTAACAACATCAGATATGGTTGTTAACATTAACTCATGTGTTGATACATTTTTACCTACAATTAATAAAGTATAATTTAATAAAATAAACTATTTTATCTTCTACCTTTTTGTTTTCCCATAATATCTTCGTTGGATTAATTTAGTAAAGATAATGACTATTTGTCTTGCCTTAGACTATTTGTTTATTTATTGGGAAAGAATATATCTATGTATATGATTGGTTAGATGTTAATATAGAGTGAGCAAAAAATAATTAATCATATAAAAAAATATTTCTTAAAAAATTTCTTCAAAATGATGTAAGATTTATTTAAAAAAAATCTGATGAAATATATTTATCATATTATTGAAAGAATTTTTTCAACCAATCATAATCAACTGGATGTGTCATCTTATTCTGACAAAAAAGACGCTTTTTTTTTTCTTCTTTTCTTTAAAAACAATACTGTAAATATTTAAGAGAATTAAATATATTATTGACAATGAATGAAACACAATTACCTATAACAGGCATTTGTTTAGTATCGAAACCAAATAATGTTCCAACAGGTTATCATTGTATCAGAAAAGGTAAAAAAAAATCACTTTTTGATAAATATTTATTGAATAGAATTATACATAAAGTTAAAAAACAAAACAAATGTCAGCCTTTTGTTTAGAGAGCTACGGAGGACTCCGCAGGTCTCTACTTCTGTTGCATTTGTTTTCTTTTTACTATTTTTTTTTCAATGATCAATTCATTCGAAGATTTATATAAACAATAACATCTTATTCATATTTTTCAGCTTTTGATGATACAAATCGTGATGCTGATCTCATGGCTGATTCAATACTTGAACGTAAAGATCGTTTTCTTTGTATAACTCGTGCATGGCCATTAACTGATGTACGTACACTTGCTGGAGATTGTGCACGTGTTCTCGAAGATATAAAACTTATAAATGAACGTGATAATGTCCCACCAAATTATACAACATTAGCTTATACATCAGATACACGTGAAAAAGGTACTGTTAAAAAATTAATCTGTGTTAAAATGGTCGATAGACAACCAGGAATGAAATGTATATGTGATATTGTATTTCTTTATCGTTCAAAACGACCACCACAATTTTATACATTAATTGGAGATATAAATGGTTTACAAATGTGTGTTAAAGAAGGTACTGTACCAGCATTACGTCCACCACCAGCTGTACCATATCCACAATCAAATCTCTATCCAAATCCAATGGCTGATCCATCCTATTCAACATCTCAACAACAACAACAAACACCTTATCCAGTATCAGATTATTCAAATACAAATACACTTACAAAAAAAAAGTGATGAAAAAGAAATTCTTGATTGTATACCATTTGCAATTAATCCAAAATATTTAGCTGGAATGAATAATAAACAACGTAATGAAAATGATTTATCTGGTTTAGATTCATTTCATATTTTATCAGCTTATGAAATTGATCAATCTTTTAATTATGATTTTAATGTTGAACGAGCATCTCTTTAATTTTAATCTCATGATATATGTACATATACATATATCTTGAAAATCACGGATCGAATTTCTTCACATAAAATTTATCTGAAAAATTAATAGAACTTTATATTGACTAGTTTGATGTTTTTTTTTTATTCATGTTCAAAACATTTGATCTGTATTATTATTATTCGTTCTTCTTCCTTTTAAATATGAAACAAACAATACGTAGACACATGAAAATACAGTTTATTATTTAACGAAAGAAATTTTAAAAAGATTATTTTTTATAATTGTTTTTTTATATGACGCTGTAAACATTCAGCATATTTACAAGCCCATAGACTAAGTTTAAATGCCAAGGTTTAACAAATTTCATAAGATCTTCAAATTCATTGGTTAATTCTTCATCATCAATTAAATATTTGTTCATTTCAAATGGAAATGGCATAGGTAAAGAATTTTTATCTTCTTTATATAAAATTGCATGACGTGCAATATAGAGAATTAATGTTGATAATAAACGTAGATTTAACCATTGTGTACGATTAAGTTGTCCACGTATTAAACGATATTTAACGGGTTTAAATAGAAGTGTTTTAATTAAACCATGAAATATAAATATGGATATAAGAAGAAATTTCGTTGTAAAATGATCGATATAGAAAAGTTTATTTTCTTTCATTTTTGAATAACTTAAAGATAGAAGATGTTTTTCAATAGACCAAAAATATGTTGATGGATATTGTTCAAGTGAACAATTAAGTAAATAAATTAGAACAGATTCATCACTATTTGTACCTACAATACCATATTTAGGTAAGAAATTTGTTATTTGATCAAGAATTGTTTGTACACAATGAAATAAATTAGTTTGATTTAATAATTTATTTGAAATTCTAATAACATTGGATAGTGTTTGATAGATTGAAGAATTTGGATCAAGATAAACACGATGTATAACTGTTAATAATTCTAAAAAACGTATACGATCATAATTATGTTGATAATATGTATGTTTTTGTTTTGCTAAACGTAATTTATTTTTTAATGTGAAGTAAAATATTAATATAAAACCATAGATTTTCCAACGTTGTTTTAAATTTTTTCGTTTAATTAATGTATGAAATTTATTATAATCAATTTGTAAACGGTGGTATTTTTGTGCTAATGGAAAATATGAAGGTTGACGATCGGAAACATTATAATATGAAAAATCATGACTATGACAATTTTTACAACAGAAAGGTATTTGATATTGATTAGGATTAACATGTGGCAGTTCACTTGGTGCAATAGAATGATATGGATTGATATTCTGATATCGATTTGACAATGATCGAATTGGTTTGTATGCAGTTGAACGACAAAAGATATCGGATGCTAAAAGACGTTGTCGATTAAGACGTTTAGCAACAAGATCACGAACAGCCATTTTTTTCAATGACATTGTCAATATCGGATGAATAGAGAGATTCATCTAGGATATTTCGTTTTGACCACGAATCAAGATGACGATCAGCATTCATACTTATTATACTTCACAACATGTTATTTTCTTCTTTCTTTTTAATAAAAAATAAATCTTATATTCCTGCTGTTCTTATTAAATCATGAACAAAAGAAAAATAACAGAAAATAGGAAACCTATTAAATCATACGAACAAACAATACAAGACGATAAAATGAGAAAAAAAAGAAATACATTATTATATATATTTTTATTAATATGTATAATATAATTAAACATGTTGAAAAGGATTCATAAGACTTTGTAAAAATGGATCTCGTAATAAACCTTGAATAAATTCTTCTTTCGATATACATTGATCTTTATTAACATCAAGACTTTTCATAATCGCATCAGCACATTGATTATATGAAAATTTATGAGATTTATCATTCATGCCTAATAATTCAAACATTGCATGTAAAATAAATAAAATTTCAGCACGATCAATTGAACTATTTCGATCAATATCATAAACATTAAATGCATAACAAAGTTTATCTTCTAATGGTGCTTCAGTTGTTGTAACATATGCCACAAGAAACTATAATTATAATGGAAAAAAAACATATAGAACGTAATTTTATACTCAGAGGTCAAAATACATCTAGACTATATAGACAAAAATAGAAAAACTACAAATTAAATGTTAGAAGGTATAATTAGATCGTTTCCTTTTATCTATTCACAAGGATTGTCAAGTAGCTTTACATAATGAAAAAGTACTATTCATTATAAAAAAATAATCCACTTTGTATGGATGTATAACATAAAACAAGTTTTCTATTTAATGATTATCTTATTGTATCAAAGAAAAACATGTTAGTATTTAATAATTATGAAAATCTTCTATATATATATATAGAAACATACTTCAGAAAAAGTTATTCCATGATCACCATTTAAATCGAAAGCACGAAAAACATTTTCACTTAAAAGTTTAACATTTTCATGTGGACGAAGTTCTTGATAAAATTTGCAAAATTGTTCTTTTGTCATTGTTTGTGAACCAGGATAACAATGTTGAATAAAACGTTGTTGCCATGCAAGTATATCATCTCGTTTTAATTGAGTATGCTTACCAATAGAATTATAAACATAATCTTCAATTTTTGCTTGATTTAATCCCATTTGTTTTTATGTTTATGTTAATCTAACGACAATCTACTTACAAAGATTTTTGTATTAAATGTATAAATCTTAACTCTATATATTCTTTCTGGTTATATATATATAAGTAAATTGCATATATGTAATATATTTTGATAGTTCGTTAGGACTTTTCTCTTTTTTTTTTTTCTTCGTTCTTCTCTCTTTTCTCCACTTGAGTTACAAGGAAAGAAAAAACAAATCTAGAATCCCGTGCTTGCTCAAAAGTACTTTTATCTAATCTGTTTCCTTTTGTTGCTTTTTTATCTGAAGAATTCATTCGGAGGATTCAGTAGAGTCAACGGAAATCTAGCTAATTGTGGCTTATCTTTATCGTGTAACCATCCATACATAGTTCTTTAGTAATTGAGGGAAAGGCAGTCACCGTATAAAATTAAAGACATCGACATTATGTTTATGTGTCGGTATTGATTGTGACATGACATCTGATACCAAAAAAAAGAAAAGAACTAGACTTTTTTTAATATAGAACTTTATTTGCCAAAAATATTTATCTTTGAGTGAATAATTATTGTAGATCATGGTTTAATCACGAACTCTGAATAAGTAAAAGTCATTCAAATACCTAGAAAAAAAATAAGGGGGAAGGGCCAATTGGTTTTTGCATGAATAAATGTAAATGTACGTATGATTAATATAATTCAGTTGGTGTTAAATTAGTTTTTACAGTATTTTCTTTGTTTATCAAGATTAAATCATTGAGTCGTTGTAAAAGATGTTGCCGATGATTTTGCGGTTGTTTAAGTGCAAGAAAAAATCCACCATTATTTCGAAATCGAACGATAAATTTTAATATTAATTCATCAAGTTTAGGATTTTCTGTTGTCCTATTAATAAATATTATTATTAGTATAAAAATTTGATTTAAATCATATTACGATGAGTATTTACTACATAATTTATCTAATAAATCAAAACATTGAACAGGATTAAGGTTATCAAGTTTAACGGATAAATCATTGTAATTATTTTCAATATCATTGTCAATTAATTGGTTACATTCGAGAAGATAGTCTTCATTCATTTTTGTCAATCCTTTTGCAATACCTTTAAGAAATTATGTTCTTCATATATATGAAAATTTACATTAATTATGATTTACTTCCTGAACAATACGAGCACAAACACTTTCCAGAATTATTCTCACACATTTTTATAATAAGAACAAAAACAAAATCTAATAAGATGAAAAGAATATATTCTACCTGTGTATACTCATAAAATAGTATTCGATAAGAAAGCAAACGAATATAGGTGTATGTGTTAAATCTTTTTAATCTGACTGGTATAGTAATGAAAAAAAAAAGTCAATTGTTTGATTGAGAAATTTGATAATAGTATTAATCATATTCTATGTAAAAAAATAGAACTATATTATTTTATATTTTTTATAATCGATATTCTCTAGATGTCAGTAAGTCATTATAAAACATTTATTATCGAGACTATTAATCATATAAAATAAATTAACAAAACACAAAACAATTGTTTGTTAATGATAAGAATTTCTAGCAAAAAGAATATGATATTTTCAAATCATAATCTATTATTAGACGTATTAATGATGAGGAATGTTATACTCTTCCGTATGTTTTTTTCTTAAATAAATATAATACATGAATAAAAAAAACAAATACAAAAATTATATGAACAAGATAAAAGAAGAGAACTCTTTGATCTTTAGACTAGAGTTTATGTAAGTTTACACCTCGTGCTGTCGATACAGCTAACATATCTTGATCATATATTGTCGCACAAAATGGTGGTGGATTATATGCATTTGATGATTTGACTTTTCCATCTTTAGATATATGAAATATACGTGAAGTATTACGATCAACTACAAGCCATTCATTATGAGTTACTAAACAACATCTAGTTCGAATATTTTGACTATATGCAATATTAAGTCTAACAGACCATAATCTATCTAATGTAGCAGATGATCTCATTTCAATATGTATAGTTTTTTCTGATGGATTTCTAATCATCATACAAATTGTTCCATTATTATAAACAATTCCATTAATAACTTCATCACGTGTACATGTATCTGGCGATTGCCATTGTTTAACAAGTTCAATTGTTGGTAATAAACTAAATTCCATTATAGATGAACCCCATACTTTTGTTGATAAAAATAATGATGTTTCAGATGTTGTTCATGATAACCATTTACGCTTTTGAAGCGTTTGAATATTTTCAATAGACATATTATCTTCATCAACAAGAAAAACATCACTACCATTTATAACAATAAAACGATTTAATGCTGATGACCAACACATATCATAAATTGTTCCATATATCCAAGAATTTTGTTTTATTATTGTTAAATCACGATCAACTAAACATAAATTTGGTTCTTGATGTATTAATAAATAACGATTATTACATGTTAATGGTGCCCAATTTTCTCTTGGATAATTTATTGTTTTATATATCGATGATAATGATGATAAATCAAAACGATTTACATCTAAATCTTCAATTTGTATTAAACTATCATCAAGAACTAATGATTTGATTTCAATTTGAAATGATGTTTGTTCAATTTTACTCATTTCACGTTCAAGATCTTTTACAGTTGATGTTAATGAATCAATATCTCGATGTGTCGCTTCTTGTTCTTGTATTAATTCAGATAATTTTGTACGCATACGACTTATTTCTTCACGTTGTTTTTCCATTTTTTTTTTCAATACATCGATCAAGTTCACGACATTTTTCATCAAAATAATAATCTATTGTTTTATGACAATCTATACGCCATTTATCTAATTTTTGACGTGAATCACCAATAGCATTTTCAAGATTTATTGATTTTAATCGATCACCAAGTGCATTGATTTCATCTGATAATGGATTTAATTGTGAATTCAAAGTTAAATCATGTTCACGCATATGTTCACGACAAAAATTTTGATTACATCCATAACATAATGTCCGTGAAACTCGTTTACATGCTTGTATAGCGCATGGCTGAGACATTTGTCTGTGTACTGATTATAATAAAAATTTCTTACTTTTTTTCTTTTGACAATTATTAAAAAAAGAAAGAAGCAAAAAAACATATTTGATAAAAACTTAACAAAGAAATACAATTGTTTGTTTGCATGAAAAACAACCGTTGCTCGACAGTCTTAAGTGATCAGGTGAAAGTGCACTGTGATTGAGTACTGAAATATTTTCGAGAATTGATTTGGGCGGATACTTTGAAATTGATTTTTATTTTTTATAAAGATAACATAAATTTTTTATTCTAAGATATTGACATACAGGTTATATAGTGTCTTTTTTATACAATAAATTGAAGATATCTTATAGTGTTGTTTTTTTGTTCTTAAAAATCCTTGAAAATATGCTTGTTTTGTCCTTTTTTTTAGCATTAAGAAGACCTTGAAATGTTTCATTTCGTAAGCTAGATACACAAAAAATTCCTTTTCTTCATAACAAATGTGACATTAATTCATAATCTACATATTTGTATTTTAAGAACATTTGTAATGAGTTCATTAATAGCAATGGGTCTTTTAGTTTTAGATCTTCGATCAAAATAGAATATTTTATCAGACTTTCTTTCATGATAGAAGTATTCAGTTGATTGAACAATAGATTCTTCAGTATTATCAGTACAAAAAAAAGGTTATTTAATAACATTTAGTAATATTTTACCGTTGAAGCCATATTCTCAATAGGAAAAAAATAGACTTGTTTTCTAGGTTATTGTCTATCAATGCTTGTCATAATTATAGAAAATGTCAATCGACTAAGGTTAACTTCACAGAATAATCAGTAAATGTATATTTTTCTTATTTCCCCTTTTTTTTTCTAAAAATAAATGCGTCATGAAAAAATATTTTCAAGTAACTTTTTTAAATTCGAATAAAATGCAGAAGAAAAAAAATCACGCATAATACACTTTATTAATGTTTGGCAAAGTGACGTCCTTCAAAATTTAATTTCGAAATAAAAGAAAAACAACTGACTGAAAGAAATATTACATATAACGAACGCCCTAAAATTATTTCGACATATGCACCTATTATTTTAGTTATTTACAATGACTTTAAAAAATCGAACAGGTCATCCCACACATCTGTACTAATACGATTGTTCGAAAACTTCTTTTTTATCATAGAATCAAAAACATTATCCAAATTAACTTATTTTTTAATAGAAAACTTTTATCGAATTATTATCTCACATAGATATTGTATGAAGAATTGTAGGTTTAATTGCTTCTATAGTCTTGGTAAATATTCAAAAAAACATATTATCATCCTTTATTGGATTTCTAGCAACAACTAAATAAAAGATTGTTAAACATTAGATAATAATTAAATTGAATACCAACAAATTTCAATCAGAAAACATTCTTTTGAACTTATGATAATGATTAAATAAATATGATCTGTATAAAAAAAAGTAATTTATTAAATTTCAATGCGAAACTATGAAATACTTCTTTTCTTTTTACAATTTGTTCTTATTATATATATATATATTGAAACTTTGGATAGAAATATTATACTTTATTAGCATATTTTTTATTTGAATTTTACTACGAGATTATTTGCTCCTATAATAATAACAAAGGAAAATTTTATATACAATATTTTCGTAAAATTAACTTACTTTTATAAAAATTTATGTAATTGAATAACTGATTTTGTTGATACAGCCAACATATTAGGTGTAAATTTAACTGCACAACATGGAGCCGGTTGATATGCAACAATTGATTTGATTTTTCCATCATTCGATATATGTAAAAGACGTGAACCAGTATGATCAGATACAAGCCATTCATCATTATTAATCAAACAAAATCGATAAGCTTGACTTTCATCATAGATAAGATCAAGTTGAAGTGACCAAACAACCTTAAGTGATGATGCTACACGTAATTCTATGCGCACAGATTTTTGAACATCACTACTAATCATTAAAGCAAGTTTATCATTATTATAAAACATACCATCAATTGCTTCATTTTTTACACATGTATCAGGTGATGTCCATTTTTTAACAAATGCCATTGAATCTAATAAATTAAATTCCATAATTGATGAACTATAAACTTGTGTTGATAAATATAATGAAGTATTTGAACATGTACATGAAAACCATTGTTGATATGGAATAGAACTAACTTTAGTGATACTCATATTATCTTTATTTAAAAGAAATACTTCATGTTCATTTATGATTATAAATTGTTGTAATACAATTGAATAACACATATCATAAATAGGTCCATATGTCCATTGAATTTGTTTAAATGTTGATAATGATTCATCGACAAAAAGTAATGTACCTTGATGATGTAATAATAAAAGTTTATCATTAGCTGCTATTGATGTAAAACTTTGATGATGACGATTAAGTATTCTATATACAGTTGGAAGTTTTGATATATCAAATAATGGTTCGATATTAATTACATTTTTATCAATAGTTAAAGGATTAATTTGAACTGGAAAATCAGATTGTAAAACTTTATTTATATCTCTTCGTAAACTTTCTATTCTAAGTGTTAATATATCTATGAGTTCATGTGTTGTATCTTGTTCACGTGAAGATGTTGTAATTCTTGCTTGAATAGCAATTAATTCCTGTTCCTGTTCTTTAATTTTATTAATTACATATAGTTCTAATTCTTGCAATTTTGCTCCATAATATAGATCTACTGTTTGATGAGCTTTCTGACGCCATAATTCTAATTGTTTAAAAGCTGGTTCAATTGCCATTGTATGATTTAAACCTTTTAAAACATCTTGCAGTTGATTAGTTTGATCAATTAATGGATTTAATTGTAAATGTGTTGCTAACGAATGTTCAAACATATGTTCACGACAAAAATTTAGTTTACATCCATGACATAATGCATGTTGTAAACGTTCACATGTTGCAATCGAACATTTTTCAGACATGTTTAAAAGATAAAAAAGTTGTGCGAAATGTAAAAATAAAATACACAACGTATGAATTTATTTTGTTTAGAAAAAAAATAAGAACAAAAAAAAGCTTTGAATTAATTTTTCAATGTTGAAACATAAAACACATATTTTTATAAGTGAAATGACTACAGAATAAATAATGAAAATATAAAAATTTTAATGAATTCATTAAAATAAAACTACGTGTGTATATAAAGTTTGATGTAATAAGAAATAACATCGTTTAAGTAATCGTCACACGTAAGTATTTCATACTCTTTTATGAATAGTATAAACAGTCTGAAAATGATTATAAATAATGAAGCAATATGAATAAGTTTTGAAGTACACATAGTTTCACTTGACAAAATCTCAACAATCTTATTTTAAAAATAAACATTAACAAATTAATGATGCATCTTTAATGTCTCAATTTTATAGTTTATATCATCATCTCTTACAGATTTCAATCACCATCGTTTAACGCTGATATCTTACCTATATATATCATTCACCTGTTAGATGTCGCACATAGTCAATTGTTCAGAATAATTATGAATTAAATCGTTAAAATATTCTTCATTTATTTCATTGAAAAAATATTTCTATTCATTGAATATATGAATTTTTGTTATTAATTTATGAATAATTTCATAACCTGCTAAAACTACGCAACAACATATGGAAACGACCCGTAAAATGGCTTCTATCAATCGATCGATTTTTTTTATAAATCATGTGTTTATCTGTCAACGTTTTCTTTTTTTCTAGATAAATTAACTCATGGCTAGTACAAAAATGTTTACAAAAAATCACCATACATCAAATACATCTTCAAATACTTTCTTTCAACAGCAGCAACAGCAACCATCATCATCAACAGTAAATCCAAGTATTGATGAAGAAACTACACTCACACAAGAAATGCATGTTAAAATGGCAAAAAAGATTGCTCAATTGACTAAAGTATGTAATTTGAATAGAGAATTGTTTTTTTTTTCAATTTATCTTTTCTTATCTATTATTTGCAAATAAGAGAAAAAAAGAGCACCATGTCTGAGACAAACAATATACATTGTGTAGTAAAAAAGAACGAAATGTGAAAAAGAAAATGAAAAGAAAACTGTTCATAAACTGTTCATTTTTAAACGGCTGCACCCGTTTCATTAAATGATGTCGTTGTATTTAATGAGGCATTTGTTGTAGTTGTTGTGTTCGAGATCTGTCCACCTGGTAGAAGTGCCGTATTTGGTGCAAGAATTTTACGTAAAAATTCATCTCGAAGACAACCTTGAACAAATTCATTACGAAGAACAACATCTATTTAAAGAATAGAAAAATAGATATAGATATAGAATAGACAATCGAACCAGATTTATCTTTGCTTAAACGTTGAAGAATAAGATCAACACGTTTATCTGGTGATTTATCACCACTACGATCTTCTTCATTAGCTAAATCATACATTGCTTCAATTATCTTAATCATATCTTTGCGATTTATTTGTCCATCTTTATTTTGATCTAGAATTTAATAATAATAGTTTTTTTCGAATAGTATATAAGAAAATATAATATCCTACCATAGATATCAAAAGCCATTTTTAATTTATCTTCAAGATTTCCGTGTTGAGATACTCCAACAGCTAATCTTAAGATAGAAAAGAAAAACAAATGATTCTAATATAAAAATAAAAATCTTTTCATCTTACAAAAATTCTGTAAAATCAATCCAATTATTATTATCTGTATCAAATGCTTTAAATACAAAGTTACAATATTTATCAGCTTTACCCTCGGGATAAAATTTCTAATATAAAAATAAAATTTAAATTTATTTATTTTTATTTATATATACACACATACCTTATAAACATTTAGAAATTGTTTTTTATCAAGTTTACCCGATGGACAATCTTTGAGAAAACCTGAATGCCATGCTTGAATTTCTTCTTCTGTATATTGAGTATTTAATTTTAATGTTTTTATATCTTCATCAGTTAATATCGTTGGATCTTTCTTTCCTTTACCACCCGCTTTATTTCCCATATCGTAAACGAAAAAAATAATCTAAAAATTATTGTTCTTTCAAATTTTCTCTCGCTTTTTTTTTTCCTTTTCTCTTCACTAAAATGTCAATATTAAGGAATAAAAAAAAATATATGTTTACTATGAATACATAAATGAAAATGACGAGCTGTATGTGGATATAAACAAATATGACATACGTTTTGAAGTTTTTTTTTTTTATCGAATATGTGTTACAGCGTCAGATTGAGTGTAAGTCATTTACAGGCTAAAATGGCTATGCACAAAAGTATGCGACACAAAAAAAAATGGTTACAGCGAGTCTCGTGTGTGTACCACATAAAAACGGAGAAGAAAAGAAAAGAGCGTAGAAGAAGCGCATGTATATACACGGAAAGAAAAGAGAGAGAGAGAGAGGGGGAGAAAAAAGAAACAAGCGAGCGAGTGCGTAACGAACAAGTAAGAAAGAAATGTTGAAACCTTGTACATGCATTCAGCGTGGCAATAGTTATGTCCTATATGTGTACAATGACTGAGGTTTGGTATGCGAGGCGTTGTACGCTATGCATATACATCCGTTCTCTTCGATTCTTTTTTTTCCTCTACGGAAGCATTGATGAACATATCATCATAAGAACGAAAGTACAAAGAATAAAACGAAAAAAAAAAAGAATACTTTCTTTCCATATTGATAAAGAAAGATTATGTGTCAATATAAGGATTTTCTTCTATTGTTTCATATCAAATATGATGGCCTTCTCAAGAATGCTAATCATACTTGAGTAAAGAAGACGTTGCCCTTTTCACATGTCAGTTGCTCTTAACAGAGTCAGTTGGACTAACAATAGGATGTTGTTATATTTCACACAAACATTGGTGATAATAATACACATTATTATTTTTTTGTTCCTATGTTGATTTTCTCTCCAATTCTTTTTGTATATTCGATCAATGACAACATTATTACGTCGTCCATGGTCGACGAGTCATCATTATCAGTGTTCTATATATTCCACCTCCGGATATACTTATAAAGAATTGATAGATATAGAACGTAGTAGCAAAAATACTCTAACTGACAGTTAGTATGATAATTGTTGATCTTAGGTGACATATACACCATTTGTTAGGAGATAATAGAAATATATACGAATTCAAGAAGATCGTAAATGGAATTCTTACATACGCAGACGTTTGTTAATACACAACAAACGAAAAAGAGAACATTAATTAATAATTTTATGGATATAACAATAAAAAAAACAACTGTTTATATATATATTCTTTCATGAAATAGTAATTATTATTAATAACCTTTTTTATCCTTGAAGACATTTATCTCAAATATGGTTACAGATCAAGATTAAAAATCAATAGTTTTGTTGTTGATTTCAGTATACTAAATTGAGAGCATCTGTCTAATATTATTATGAGATTATTTGCATTTTTCTGACATTTATAGATACTTATTATTATGTAAAATAGAGGTATTCTTCTCTTACAGATGTTTAAGCTAAAAGTAGTTCGGATTACAGACATTAATGTATGTCAAGAAGAACTGTACTATATGAATAAACATAGAATAAGAATAAGAGCTTTCCATGCATTATCAAACAGCTTATTATCTAAAAGCTCGATTATTTAAACAATTGATTGTGTAATTAATATAAACAGTTTACTTCAAAGGCTTTTTTAATAAAATGATTATGACAGACAAAATCAACTTCGAGATATTGACAGAAAATAGAAGGAAAATCACAAATATAAAGAATTTCTTATTAGATAATAGGAATCAGACATAAAGGATGTTCAGGTGAAAATGGCATTTTTTGCTCTTCCCCTGGCCCTATCTGGGACAGCACAAGTATTACGTCATCAACTTTAAGAGGAGGAAACGGGTCAATCAGTAATGACAATTGATTATTGTAGGGAGAGGAGGGGTCGTTCAAGGATGATGTATAAAGATTTCCGAATGTACAACAGATTTGTCTATCATGGAGAAATTCGTTGTGATAACATAATCATGGGAGGTAGGAATTCTAGAAATTTGCCATTTGATTATTTGTTGGTGGGGAGAAGGTCAAAAACCGGATAACGTACTACTTGCACAGTCCCTTTGCCTAGACGTCCTATATGGATGGCCATATATACTTTGATTATGAGTTAATTTGATGCGTATTCGATAATGTCTTTCGATACATGAAATTTAATAATCAACTGTAATAGAATATAATTAACTTTTATTAATTTAATAAAAATATTTAGGTTATTTATACATTAAATACAAAAGTCGATGAACATGATACATTAGTATTCAATTTAAAACAAGCATTTGAACAAGAAAAATCTGTACTAGCAAATAATGCATCATCGAGAATTGATGATTTACTTCATCGTGTTGAAAAACTCTCATCTATTAAAACTACACAAAACTCTTTATATGAAAATAAAATTCAAATGCTTGAATCTGAAAGGTAAACATAATCTTTTCGATTTATTTCAATTAATCTATTTATTAAATTTAGACAAAATCAAATCAATGAAGTTTCACGTATTCAACAATCATCCATTGAACGTGAGCGTGAATTAACGGAAGATTTTCGAACGAAAATATCTAATCTCAAACAAGAAATCAATCAGATAAAACAAACTTATGATAATCAATTAAAAAATCTTAGTAAAGAACATAAACAAATACTTGATAATCTTAATGAAAAACATCAAACAGATATTGAAAATTTAAAAATTGAATCGAAACATTTATTTGATGTTGAAACAAAAGCACAAACGAAATTTTATACACAAAATATTGAAGAATTAAAACGTAAATATAATGATTTATTATCGAAAGAAAAAAATCAAGAAATGTCAAAAGATGAATTAGGACAAGAATATTTAAAAGAAAAAAAACAATTAGAAAAACAAATCAAATTATTTGAAGATGAAATTGAACAAATGAAAAATAAATTTCAACTAGATTTACTCGAACAAAAAAATCAATATGATATGAAATCAACTGAATATAAACAATTACAAGATGAATTCGAACAATATAAATATAATTTTAAAATTAATTCTAATAATCTCAGTGAATATAATGAACAAGTAAGAACAATCAAATATATAAAGAAAAAGTTTTATTAAATGTGTTATTTAGTTGATAAAACAAAATAGTGAATATGAACAATTAAAACAAAAATTTGATAAAACTGATCGAGAAATGAATACAATCAAAGAACGATGTAATCGACAAGTTAATGAACTTGACGAAAAATCAAGTAAATTTTAGAGAAAATTATTATAAGATATATCACTTAGACTTATATAATCTATATATATAGAAAAAGATACTTCAGTCATAAAAATAATTCATCCATTGTCTAAAATATTTTATGAATTATACCTTGAGCATATTTCTATTGTTTTGTATAGAGATTTTCAAGTGTAGATTGTGGATATATAGATGATAAATATAATATTTAGA
This sequence comes from Adineta steineri, assembly GCA_905250115.1. Classification (NCBI taxonomy): domain Eukaryota; kingdom Metazoa; phylum Rotifera; class Eurotatoria; order Adinetida; family Adinetidae; genus Adineta; species Adineta steineri. Next base: position 83,496 of record CAJNOI010000035.1, read on the forward strand.
AATAAACGCCAGAAAAGATCAATCTTGAAATAAGAACAAATATAACGTGTATTACGTTGAATATTATGAGATGTGTAAACGATGTATTTCCCTAGAGACTATTTTGATTGCAATGTTTGTGGAATACAGTGAAATCTCTCTATATTGGACACCATCGAGACTTCTCAAAAGTGTTCACTTTGTAGAAGTGGGGTCAACTCTGAAGAAATACTTTGTTAAACGAAGTAAACGTGTTTTCTGGACATGAGAAGATCGTTAATGAATAGAAAAGAACACTACTATTTATCTTTACATCTCTTTGTATTAACTTTCGCTCTCGAAGAACATACAGTTTGCTAAAAAAATAGTCAGATGTTTTTTGTAGACGCTATTAAACTTGTCAATAATCCTCATCGTATACAATTATATAACAATGTCCACTATTGAGAGGTCCATCTTTAACAAAAAATATAATTTTGAACTTTCAAAACTGTCCATTATATGGAGTTGTCCACTATGAAGGGGTGTCCATTATGAGAGATTTTACTGTAAATGAAGGGAGAGATCAGACGAACAGGAGAATCTCTTGTAGATAGTCCTCCAATAGTAGTCACTCTTGGAATTATTTCAAGGCAAAAATTAAATAGATGGGAAGGAATATTGTTATGCATCTTGTAAATAACTATTGCATTGTATACTGCATATCCAAAAGATGGAAAAAAAGTGATTGTATTGGAATGCAACAGAGTAAAAGACAGTGTGCACCATCACACAGAGCAAAGAAAAACAAATAGAATATAGATACGTAATACTAACAAGCAGAGAGGAAGGAAGGATGGATCGCACTTGTGCAATATCACTTAATAAATGATAAAAAGATGTTCTAAACAATTAAAGAACAGCATCTTTGTCAAATAACAGCGTTATGATATATATCTGTCATAAGACATTTATAAACTTAAATCAGTGGCGAACGCCATCCCCTAGCGATTTTTTGTTTTCAGCGAAAAGATGCTATACTACTTGGAATATGCCTCAAAAGCCGATTTTTCACCATAACTGTCACTCCTTCACTCGCTTAATCATAGTGCGTCTTAAAATTACCTACGCAAAGAATAAACTACAGATGATATATTTAATTTAATAATAAAATATTATTGTAGAACTTCTCAAAGATAAAGAAGTATCGAATCGTCAATTAGAAGATGATTTAACAAATTGTCGTAAAGAATTACAAATAACATCAGAACGTTTACGACAAATTGAACAAGATCAACATGCACAAGTAACACAATCAGAATCAACAACTAATTATCTCGAACGACGTATTCATGAATTAGATAAAGTAAAATATTCATTTCCTGCAATACTAAATCTCTATACATTTCTTTTTGGAAATCTAGACAATTCGTGAATTAACCTATGAAAAACAACAAATTATGGTAAAATATGATCGTGAATTAACAGATCTACGTGATACATATGAAAATCAAGTTGACTTATGTAAAAAAGAGATGCAAAATGAACTTGAAAGATTAAATGAACATCATCAACAATTAATCAATGATGAACAAACAAGATCACGTACTAAATTACAAGCTAAAGAACAAGTTAGATATGAATTCATTTTATTAGGAAAAATCTATGTCTTTAAAAATTAGGAACTTCGTCAACAATATGAATTAGATAAAACAAATCTTCTGTCACAATGGAAAAATGAAGTTAATCTTAGTAAATCTGCGCAAAATGAAATTAATCAACAATTAAATCAATTAAAAGAATCTTATATGAAACAAGTAAATTATTTTTTCTTTTCTTTTCTTTTATCTGTTTTTTTTAAATGTAGATTGATGAATTAAGAACTCGTTTGGAAGATAGAGAAAATAAATATTCGAATATTGAACAACAATTAAATGATACTCAAATATCAAATAATGAATCTATAAAACAAATTGAAAAACTTCGTTCAGATTTAGAAAAACAATTGAAAACAACACAACAATTTCAAGTATAGAAATAGAATTTCAATTAATATCTATGTTCTTTTTTTTGTTAAGATTGAATGTGATCATCTAAAGAAACATTGTAAAGATTTAGAAATACATTCACAAACGGAATTAAAAGATAAAATTGATAAATTAGCATTAGATTTAAATGAAAAAATGGACAAAAAAACTTAAGTATAAAACTAAACTGAATAAATAGTCGTTTTATTTTATTTATATAGAACTGATTGTGAAAAGATTCGAAAAGAAATTACACAACAAAAAGATGATGAAAAACAACAAGCAATCGAAGATATACAAAAACAAAAACAAAATGAGTTATCATTAGCACAAAGACAAATTCACGAACTTGAACAACAAGTAAAAGATCTACTACGTCAAGCAGATATTTCAGAGTTAGAGCTATCGGAAAATACATATAAAATCGAATACTCTCGAGTTTTTGTCAATACTGATTCTATCGATAAATTCATACTTTATAGAATTAGTCTCAGAAGAGTTTTCTCTATTACTCTAGACCTTAACTATAAGTTCCTTATGCATTCTGAATAAGATAAGATAACAAATCTGTAAATGTTTATAATATTCTGATATATTTATAAAAGTCGATTTTTTCCTTTCCTAATAACAATAATCTATGAAAAGGTCTGCATTACTTATAGCAGATATCTTTGTATCTTGCATAAAGTATATTTTGTTTCAAATATGTAATTGAATCACTGGTTGTGAAAATTGACTGAAGTTACGAAAGGCTAAAAATAATATTAGGATATTTTTATCGAAATAAAACTGAAAACACAGTAATAAAGGGACTCTCGAATTTCGCTACTAAATTTTCGCCAGTGTCATTATGTGATTACATATGTATAAAAATAGCTTCTCGTAAATACATTGAGAGGCTTAGACTATAGTATGCCTATTCTGATAATATTAGATTAATTTGTCATATGGATTTTACACTAATCTCGCGCTATTACAGCTGGCGAAAATCTGCTAGACTTACACCTGATCGCGCCTAAACTTTCGCCAATTGGCAAATGTCCATTGTAATTTCACCAACAAACCCCCACACTTTCGCCAATGACAGATGCCCTATTTATGAAGAGATAGTAAACCGTAATAAAGAGAAGTAACAATTGATGACTGAATAAATACTGACAACATATGTCAGTAGTTCAGAGATCTTGTATATAGAAAATCATTTCTCTATAAAAAGTTTTATATTTAATTTAGCTACAACTAGTAAAGAATCAAATTCTTGACGAACATAAAAAAAACTAAAGAAGAAAATTTACTTGCATTACAAAATGCTAATGAAGATAAACGTCGTACAATAAATGAATTTCAAATGCGTATAGAAGATTTAACAACACAAATGCAAAGATTGGAAGCTAAAAATCAACAAAATTCTCTTGAACAAAAATTACAATTAGAAAAAGAATATATTGTAAATCTAAATTCATATAATTAAATATTGGAATAAAAATCTTTGATTTTTTAATAGAATCAAATAAATGAATTAAAAAGTCGACATATGGAAGATATACGTGGTCAACAACTTGCTTATAATACTCATTTAGAAACAATTCGTGCTGATCACGAACGAGCATTATCATTAGAAATTGAAAAACAAAATGTTCAACAGCAATCCAATCTTGGTAAGAAAAAAAAACAATACGAAATTTTATTGAATATAGACGCGATGATATATGATCACTAGTAAAAGTAGAATACATAGACGCTATCAAGGAATTTGTCTAACATTACATAGAAGTATGCGAGTGTTATGATGAAATGAAAGTTGAATAAAGAGACGAATGACAAAGGACTAGAGCTTGTGGCAAAGAAACTGTAGGAAATCAGAAGAAATGAAAAATAAAATTAACTTTGTATCACTCATTAAATCGAGATAATTACGTAAACTTGAGATTGGACAGGCTTTATGGTTAACAATAGAGCTAATTATTAACATATTACGATTGAAAACTTATCTTTCTCTATGAACAAATATTCATATCGAAACAGTAAAAATTAAACATTGTACATAGAATAATATAATCTGTATTATATCACATTAGACTTTTGATTCAATTCATTAGAACAATATTTCTTTTTTTTTGTATTTTTAGAACAATTACGAAAAGATTTAGCTCGAACACATTCAAATGAAATAGAAGAAAAAGAGCGAGCTCATGCAAAAGAAGTAACTGCTATTCGTCTTCAATTAGATCGTGCTCTTGAAATAACTAAAATCAAAGTTAGTACTATCTTGTGTTTTTTCTTCTTCTCATTTAATCTTAAAAATTTCTTTAGGAACGTGAAGCTGATTTACGTATTGAAGATCTTACTAGTGATCTTAATACAAAACAAGCACGTGTTGATAATTGTCTTCGTGATTTACATGAACTTGAAAATCAAGTTCAAGAATTACAAAATGATCTTAGTATACGTAGTAAAGAAATGAATCGTATTCGAAATGAAACACAGAAAGAAATGAAGTATAAAACGAAAATTTTCCTGTTTGTTATTTGTATTTCTATATGAATTATTATCGTTTTAGACAACGTGAAGAAAAATTACGTAGCCAAAATGATGAAAAAATTCGTGATCTTATTAAAACACATGAAAATGAACAAAAACAATTATTAGAAGAATTTTCTAAAGCACATGATCTACTTAAAACACGTGTATCTGAACTTCAAATGAAGTAAAAAAACAAATCGACAATTGTTTATTTTTATTTCCAAATTTTCGTTATAGTTGTAATGAAGCTGAAGAACGATATCGTAAACGTGAATCACGAACAGAAGATCTTGATTTAATATCAACACTTCAACATACAATTTCTGCTTATCAAGAACAAATGAAAAAAATTCATGTAAATTTCAAAATATATTTTCCTATACATATACACATGTTTTTATTTAGGATGAAAAGAAATTTCTTCAAATGGAATTAGTTAATAGAGAAACAAATTTTAATAAAGTTTTTACTAATGCACCGTCTTCCACAGTTGGTGTTATGAATCCTTTATCATTTAATACAAAATTTGTAAGCTTTTTTTTTCAATCGTATTCAACTCATTGCATGATTTTATTTTAGGTGCCTCGTAGTTCCGATGGTTCTGGTGTCTCTCGTCTCAAATCTCAATCACCACGTCCATCTAGACTTGAGCCATTAGCGAATGTTGAAAGTCCACATGAATTACCAATAAAATCAAGCAAACCATTATTACCCAAACGTTTTATTAAGTAAAATATTTTAAACAAAACGCATTTTTTTATTAATAAAAAAAGAAAACTTCTGAATATTTTCATGTAATATTATATTTGCCTTTTTTTTCTTTCTGTTTTCAAAAAAAAATATCTTTGTATTGTAAATGTTATTTTTTACAATAAAAGAATATTATGATGAATCAAAACTATGCTGTCGAATACGTATCATAACATCTTCACAGGCTTTTGCAATATCCTTTAATGAACAAAATAATATTAGATAAGATTTAATTCAATAAACTTACATTATTATCTGAATGAAAGCGTTTAATTTCATAAAGTAAATTTTCTTCAATACGTGTTGAGGTCATTTCATTAATAGCATCATCTAAATAAAAAAATAAGAATAAAATTAATGAAAGGTTTTATACAGACCATATGGTAACATGGATTTTAATAATGTCATTATTCCTCGTGCTACATCATTTGAATTTTTGAATTGATCAAAGATTTTATTTAAACTTTCCATAGAATCAATAAGTGTACCATCATCCGTACGACTGCAAAGAAAACGCATTACACATCGTTCTATAAAGATAAAAGAGTTTTAGTCTTCTTGTTAATTTTGAAGAAATAAGATAATACCGTCAAGTTTAAATAATTCAGATAAAACAGCAAGTGCTGAAAAATAAAAGATTTCATATATGTGAATAAGATGAAGAAATGAAAATACAAACCAGCTTTAACTGCATTACGATCATTACTGTATTTCTGTAAACCAATAGTAAAATAACGTACAAGATTGAATTGTACTAAATAATCGATCGTTGATTCTATTATATATAAGACATTAATGACTGAATATTATTAAAATTCATAGACATACTTTCAAAAATGAATGGTAAAAATGCAAAGCATACTTTAGTAAAAATATCACTATTATTTGGATGTTTTTGAAGAATATCTAAGAGGATGCCAAGAAGTAATACGTGATTACTGCGTAGATCGCTTGCTAAATGAAATTAATATACAATAAAATAATGAAAAGTTTATTAAGATGTTAGATTTATAATATAATCTATGGGATGGGTTAGACAGTGTATTGAAATGAACTAACGACGGAATCTGGAGCCGCGTTATAGCTTTTTTACTGAGTTTTTGACCATTTTCTCAATATTGAGCAAAAAATCAAATAACGGAGTTTTGAGCTGAGATTTTGTCCATAGACAGGTGTAATCATCCGTAGAATATCATGAAAATTTCACCTGAAAAAACTGTTCCTTTGTCGAGATAGTCGACATTCAAGTAAACTGGCTTTTTGCTCCTTGTCTGTGATAAACAATGATTTTTTAAAAATTCAATATTTCAACACAGGAACAGTCTTTTTAGATGAAATTTTCAGAATATTCTACAGATGATTAGACCTGTCTATGGGCAAAATCTCAGCTCAAAACTCCGTTATTTGATTTTTTTCTAGTCTCACTAAGACCTGCTTGAGGGCGCAATATAAGCGCAAACGGAATGTATCAAGTGGTGAGGTTCCCTCGTAAGCTTTGATTCAAATAGTAGAAATTTCAGCGAGCGACACAATTTAAATGCCTACGATTATTATAAATTAGCGATTAAATTTCGTACATTTTACAAGTAGGAACTATTTTCTTTTTTTTAGATTTTTCTCAATAGTGAAAAAATTAGATTAACTAACTGATTGAATCTTTTGCCATAAGCCAAATAAGTGTACAACATTTTGCACTAACATCAGCATTATTTGCATGCTTAGTCATAACTTGAATTAAATTTGAATTTATATGAGCATTTATCACAAGTTTAGCATCTAAATTTCAATCATAACATATATTAAAAATCAACGATAATATACGAATTTACTTTTTGTTGCAAAATTAATAAGAATACCAATTATTTTTCCAATTAAATGTTCATCATTTTCAAATATCTATATCATCAAAAAAACAATCTAAGTAATTAACCGAAAAACTATAGAATCATACAGGTATCATTCTTGCAACAAATGTTACAACTTGTGTTGTAATTATCACATCATTATGAATTATTTTATCTAATAATTCAAGTGTACCATCAATTATAATTGAATTTGATATAAAATGTTCGACAATAGGTATGACATCTTTCTGAAAACTATTTGCTAATATTGATAAATCAATCTATAGAAGAAAAAGAAAAACGAGCTTATTTTATTGAATTAAATCAATTTACTGATTTTGATTGATTACATAATTGAAGTGCATGTTCAATACGACTTTCAGCATTTCGATGTTGTTTTAAATAATTTAAATAATATTCAAATTTTTCATTTTTTGCTAAACCTATAAAAATAATATTATATTTTTAGAAAATAATATTTATAAATACCATCTCGAGCCCATTTTTTATCACGTTCAGATGGATATTTCATTTGATCAGAATCAATATTATGCATACTTTCAATTATATAATCATCACGTCGTAAATCTCTATAGAAAACAAATGAAATTTATAGACAATATTACTGTAACTTACACTTCTGTCAAACGTTTTTGTCGATCTGGAATCATCATTTGACCAATCAATGTCGAGATTGTTTTGTGTGTCTAATGATAATAAATTTTATCAATCTTCTATAATTCATCATATTAATTAACCTTTTGTAAATTTTGAAGAGTTTGAGACAATATATTAGTATCATGTCGTGCACAAATACGTAATTGCAATGTTTCATCATCCTGAAAATTATAAATAAATCTAAGAAATTTTATCAAAATAATTTCTTACACTTAATATATCACAAGTAATCATATCTAAAAGTGTCGAACCAAATGAATAGATATCTGATTGTATGGAATATTCTCCAGATTCTAATATTTCTGGTGCTGTATATGAAAGTGCACCTAGAATAAAGAAAAAAATATATATTCGTCGTTTCAAAATAAAATAATAATTAGCAAAATTTAGTTTTTCCTACTATGACATTTAATACAACTAGATTTATCAATTAAAAAAACTAGATCTTATAATAAATAATGCTTTTTGTTTAATAGATAATTATACATACGACGAGGCAATCGTGTTCGCATACGAACATCATAAGCAACTGATGGTGGAATCATATCACCGATAATAACTGAACAATTTTGTTCGTTATTTTCTCCACGTAAATAAATACAATCTGGTTTTAAATTTCTATAAGAAAACAAATGGAATATATAATTCGAATAAAAACCTATTTATTAACCGATGAAGAATATTTTGACTCCATAAATACATTAAACCATCTAAAATTTGTGCAAACCAAACATCAATTAACTGAAAGAAAGATACAGATTAGTCGTTTTGATGATATATATATATATTCTTACTTGATTATCAAGTGGAGTTTTTGTTTGTCGTAATTTTCGTAAATATTTATCAAGATTTCCCATTGGAAAATATTCCGATACGAGATTAATATACGTTGCACTAATCTAAAGAAATTTGACTTCTAAAAAAAAGATTTTGCTAATAAAATATGTATACTTTATGTTCAACTGATGTAAATATATCAATATATGATGCGACATGTTCATATGATAGTTTCATTAAAGGAAGATACTAAGTGAGAAAATAAAAATAAATAAAGATTATTATAAATAATTACTTCTTGATATGCAACAGCAGTTGTTGTCATATCCATTAATTCCATCTAAGAAAAATAAGTTCAGTTAAACAGAATATATATATGTGAATGAAAACAAACTTTTGAAAGAGTATAAGATTCATCTGAATCTTTTCGTTGCACAATAATTCGTTCGGCTAGTGCATCTAGACCGAGATTTTCGTCGATCTTTAATCGAAATAAATTAGATAATAGAAAAAATAATTGCAATATGAAGCTTACAGTATATTTATCCATTTTAACAGAGTTTTATTCTCTATTAAATTGAAACTAACAGATTATTTCTAGTCGCCATTGATTTGTACGAAACTTTAGTAACGACCTCCTTATGATTTTAAAACGTAATAAAATGATTAGATAATTCTATTTTCAAATAGATTTTTCGTCAAATATAAATTGTCACATAAAAAAAGAAAAGCGCCCAACTATCGAATGCACGACATCTACTAAATGAAATCCATGGTTTAGTCTTTTTGGTAGAAGACATTAACCAGTCAAACAAAAGTTCTGGTAAATCTTGGAAATCTATTTGAATGTATTAAACTTAGTATTGCTTAATATAATTCAAACAAAAATATTTGTGCGAATAATTTCAATGAGTGAAGAAGATTTATCTGCATTAGTAACTTCAATTGATGAAAATGATATTGAAATAATTCCTTCAAATGGTTATGAAATAAATGATGAATTAGATTTTATGCCTGATCATTTTACCATTGATAATCGAAATCTTGATACATCAGATGAAACAATTCCACCAACAATACCAAATAATTTAACTCGTGAAGTTTCCGAGGTTATTTAAAATAAAAAGTATTTATTTGAAATTTTTTTACTTAAAATATTTTTAAAGGAATTTGAAGATGAAACATTCATTGAACGTCTTTATGGTTTAACTGAAATGTTTCCTAATTGGTTACATAGATTATTTCACAATTCTTATCAATATTCAAAATATATTGGTCCATTTATGAAAAAATCTATTTGGTTTTGTAGTTCATCATTTCTTGTCTTAATTCTTCCAATTCTTGTTCAACTAGAATTTTCACAAGTTCTCGATATGGAAGCTGCGCAAACACGTCAAGTAAATTTTTAAATAAAATTTTCATATAATTTTTCTAAAACATCGTTTAGATTCTTCTTGGACCATCCGCTCAAATTGCATCAAATATAGGTGGCATTGGTCTAAACTAAATTCATGTGATATATCAAAACATTATCGTTTTCGTTTCGTTAACCTTTTTGTATTGTACAGCAACTATATAAGTTTCTTTTTGTTTGCAAACGAACTTCCAGTATTTTCCATTTACTTTTATATTTTAACTTATGTGAGAAAGTGAAAACGAAGCGACCTTATAATGAATGCATTTTCGTCTTTCAATCATATATATATATATATATATACAGACATAAGAAGCGAAAGAATCTTTTGTTAATATCTTGATAGTATTTATTGTGATTTAAAAGAAAAAACTATTTCTAGATTTTGAAAATCAAAATTTTATAACAACTAATAATCATGATGGATTTTGAAGTAAGAAACTTTGTTTTTTTTTGATTTTTGTTTTATTTAATAAATGATTTAATTCTAGTATCAACCATATGGTGGCGGTGCAGCTCAAGCAACAACGAATCAACCAGGTTGGTTCATTATTTCTGTTTAAAATTTATGATTAATTTTTCTTTATGGATATAATTAGATCATTACTTCGGAGGATCGTATGGTGGAGGCGTTCAAAGCATTAGTCGACGTGAAATTATCGAACATTTCGCAGAATTTCGTCGAGCTATTCATGAAGGACCTGTAACACTTGTTCAACATTATTATAATTCAAAGTAAAGCTATATGTTTAATGAAACTAATAGGATTATCTCTTTGTTTTTAGTTATGAAACAATGATACAAAACTATAATACAGAATGGCCATCAGCTGAAGCATTAAAAGAACATGTCGGAGGTATGTTTTTATTAGTATAAAAAAAATTAACGTGATTACAAGTCACGCTTGAAGATCACTATAAATTCTGATAGATTGAGCTGAAAGTTTATCGATAACAATCTACATTCATCAAATAATTCTTAAAAACAGAATCCCATTTGAACTTTTCTTCTTCTATATTAATATATGTTATTTTTATTTAGATGATGCATTATTTCTTACTTTATACAAGGAAATGTATTTTCGACATATCTATGCATCAAAACCCGTAAGATTAGCAAAACTTCTTTTGTAATTTTTGTCAAATTTTATTTTATTAGGGTGGTGTTTCGTTAGAAGAACGACAAGAATCCTATATGAATTATATTGATCTGTTTAATTTAGTTTTAGCAAAAGATCAACCATTAAAAATTGAATTACCAGATCAATGGTTATGGGATATCATCGAAGAATTTATCTATCAATTTCAATCATTTTGCAATTTTCGTACAAAATTAGCTAAACGAACGGATGATGATATTGAACATTTAAAACGAAATATTAAAATCTGGAATGTTCATGCTGTACTTAATGTTATGCATAGTCTTGTTGATAAATCACGAATTGTTGAACAATTAGAAGCCGCAAAAAAAAGGAGGTAAAATTATCTTAATATAAAAAAAAATTGAAATAAATCCCTTTTTTTTGTAAATAGTATCATTTAATGCTGGTGGTGATTTATTTTGTCAAACAAATCTTTATAAAATGTTTGGATATTTTAGTTTAATTGGTTTATTAAAATTACATACATTAACAAGTGATTATTATATGGCATTAAAAACAATTGAATGTATTGATTTAGATGTTACAAAACAAGTAAATATTTTATGATTAGGAATAAAAAGAAGATCGATGTTATTTGCTTCTGAATTTAGAATGATGTTTGTCAAGTATTTCATTGTATTGTAGCAACAAATTATCATGCAGGTTTTTGTTATTCAATGATGAGAAATTATGACGATGCTATTCGAGTATTTGTTGATACATTACTTTATATTCAACGTAGTAAACCAATTATGGTTGCTCAAACATTTCAAAATGATGCAGTAAGGTTTAAATGAATTCTATATATATATATATTGGAATCATTTTATTCAATAGGTTAATAAAACAGCTGATCAAATGATGACATTATTAGCTATTTGTTTAACATTAAATCCAATGCGAATTGATGAAACAATCTATTTACATCTTAAAGAAAAATTTCTTGATAAATTACCTAAACCATTACTTTGGGTTGGGTAAGGTCTTATTATGTTCATATATAATTTAAAATTAATTTGATGTTTCTTTTCTCTATAGTCCCGATGGAAAATTACCATTTCGAGATAGCTTTGCATATGGTAAATAAAATTTGTTTTTTTCTTTTAATTTTCAATTAGTTTTTCTTATTAAATCTTATGCTAAATTTTAAGTTATAAAATATAATCTTTTCATAGAAAAACGTTTATGCTATCGTAGTGCATCTTTTGAATCTTTATGTTTTATATAGAAAGAAATTTTGACAAAACAAAATATTGTATTTATATAAGTGCTTTTATATAAATAATAGTAAAATGAACTTTGTCAACTTTTTGCAGCTTCACTTAGTTTTTAAAACGGAACAAGTTGCTTCGAGATATCTAAAATATGTAATTAAAAAAAAGTTCACACCGTGAAAAAAGAACAAAAAATATTTTTTTTATTAAAAATTAAAAATAACATACGAAATAATAGTTTCTATTTTGCATATGTATTCAACTATAGTCTCAAGTGTTTATTTATTATACAAACAAAAATACAGTTTGTTGATAAGGGGAAAGTTTCTTTTATGATAACAGTAGTGAATACTGTATCCACAACACTATTAAATCAATTATAGTATAATAGAGTGCAATTATTTTCATGGATAAGAATGTTGTAGTTACGTTTAGCAGATTTTCTTTATACATGCCTACAGGCAAATAATACTTTAAATATATAACCTAAGGAAAAGATTTTTTCTAATGTATTTTTCCTTAAATATGTCATATATTTTCACTCTATGATAATTTAAGACAAGCAGCTTGATATTGTTCTGAAAGACTATGTTATTATTATATCTTCTGTAGTCAGTCATGCGCAAGAATATCTTACTGACGGAAGTTCCCGCTTGCTATTTTCTTGTTCTAATAATAATATAGTTATTTGTTAATTATGTATAATTAATATTTTATTTATATCTTAGCTTGCCCGAAATTTATTAGTCCTGCACCGACAATATTCGAACAACGTAATGATTCACAATGGGCTGTAAGATTAGAAATTAATAAAGAAATTCGAGACTATATTTTTCTCTAATCTAGGAACCGTTCAATAGACAAATCGAAGTATTTACCGAAGAACTTCAAGAACAAGCATACATTCCTGATGTTCGAAGGTAATATTTTATACAATTCAATATAAAAAAAAACATTCATTTTTTTTTCTATTAGTTATTTAAAATTATATACAACAATGAATATCGAAAAATTAGCATCATTTATGGAAAAAGTAATTAAAATATTCAATTTAAGACTTTTATTTATTCTTCTATTTTTAGACACCACAAGAAGTAAAACCATTATTATTAACATTCAAAGTTAGTTGAGATATTTTTTGTCGATTATAAGAGCTTATGTGTTTGTTCTAGCATAAATTAAGTGGTAATGATGCCGCAGAAAAAACTGAAGAAGATTTTCAATCATCAGCTGATATCGATTTCTACGTTGACAAAGTAAGAAAATTAAAAATATTTGTTTGATTATTTACATAAAGAAATTTTATTTTAGGATATTATCTATATTGCTGATACAAAAATAACTCGACGTTATAGTGATTATCTTGTTAAACAAATTCTTAAATATCAAGAAGTATGTTCTCAAGAAAAAATATTCATAGAAATTATTTGTCAATATTGATTGACATGTTAATATAAAAGAAATGACAGATGAGATTATTTCTATAATGCTAATATTTAAATGAACACTATAAAAGTTTTCTAAAATATTCTCTATTTTTATTTTAGTTAACACGAACTATCAGTGAAGGTTTGACTCCACGTCATGCTGGTAACAAATGAAGAATAAAATAGAAGAAAAAAGAAATTATACGTCTCATCATATATTTTTTTTTTGTCTTGTTGTTGTTCTAATTATTTTATCCTTCAAAAAAAAAACACTCATTTATATATATCTATCATGATGATGAGCAAATAAATAAAAGCATACAAATAAACATTAACATCAGATTGTTATTTCTTATAAATAGTTGATTTTATTACTAATGGTCGTACATCCAATATTTGCTGTTAATCATAATGACAAATAAATTAAATAGATATTTTGTTTTTCAATCGAACGATTTTAAAATTATTTGTCGTTTGATCAAGAAAAAAGAGAAACAGATGAATAATAACAACCATTTCGAAATTTATTTTTGCATATAATTACTTTTATTCAATTAATTTGAACGTTTTTTAAATATCATACGTGGTGAATGTACTATTTTAGGAGTGTTATTTAGTGCAATATTTTCTGTTTTTTCTTCTCAAGGCAATTTAGAATATAGTAATAAGTCAATTAATAAATGAGTTGGCACAATTTCTATTTTGACATGACAACGTAGACGAAGGAAAAGAAGAAAAAAAAACGTTTGCCAATGTTGTAGTTCTCTAGCAATGCGTCATCATAAAGATGTATAGACAAGGTGTTATACGAGGTGGCGCGGGCGAGAAATAAAGGAAAGAAAGAGAGGACAAATATTCGACGACGAACATCTAGTTCAAGAGAAAGAGAAATATATGGTTCGATGTTGATCTCTCTATTGATTGGTTGTGCGCGCTTTTTATTCATACAAGGCAAAGAAAGAAAAGAATGAATAGTAGTTGGCACAGCTGATGATGAGACCATAGCCATAATAAATAAATAAATAAATAATGCAAAACATTGTTGTTCGTCAACTGAAATATTCTATACATATACGATCAGTTAATGTCAAACCTTATTCATCTATCATTTTGACAAATTGACATCAAACGTCATAAAGATATACTCGTTTCTTTTTTTCTTTGAATTTAATTGATATATTATCTATTTTTACAACAAAACCACATTTTTTCTTCGATTTTTACTATGATGATTTCATATTGCAATTGATCAAATAAATACAAAAAAGAAAAAACACAAGGCACAAACAATTCTTTTCAATTTACATCGTTTCGACGACAACGACGTAATACAACATTCAGGTAAAAGAAGAAGAAGAAAAAAATCGAAGACATATTTCTTATTTATTTTCGATACCATAATAACGAAATTTTTATTTTAGAACACAATGTTACCTAAATTATTTACTCTTACCTTGATTGTAATTTATGTAAGTTAATACTTCCTACTATTTTATAAATATTTTCTTTTTTTTTTTGCAGTTAAATTATACTTCATCGAAATGTATTTGGTATGAAGGTATAAATAATGGTTTTAATCAAGCTTATCTCAATGGTGAACCAAAACCATTACCCTTAGAAGATATTGGACTATTAAATGAAATGTGCCCACATATTCCAACACGTGAAGGTTAATTTAGTTTTTAATGACAATTTTGTTTTCTAATGAATTCATTTCCCCTATAGGTGAATCACCAAAATTATGTTGTGATCGTAAACAATTAGCGGAAATGCAAAAATTTAAATATATTATTGATAATTTAATTGGTCGTTGTCCATCATGTTACTTTAATTTTTTACGTATTTTTTTGTGAAATGTCTTGTAATCCAAATCAAGATGAATTTATATGGCCACTGAATTTTTTGAATATAACAAGACCGAATGAACAAGCTGTTATATCGAAAGATGATAATGATGAAAACATACGAGAAGATTGGGCTTTAGCTGATTATAATGATCCAGATGAAGAAGATGAAGATAAAAAAGTTGTTACAAAACCTGCTGAAATGGTTCAAGTTATTTCAAAAATCCGCTATTTTATGTCCGAAGAACAAGCAAATGATTTTATTGCATCATGCTGGTAAAATTCTCTCTTATATTTTTTCCTTCTTCTTCTAAATAAATATTATTATTAAGGAGTGTTCGAATAAATTTTCAATATGCTGTTGATATTCTATGTGGATCATTAAATCGTGCATGTGATGTTAAAAGACTTTTTCAATATATTGGTTTAAAAAATGATCAATCACCGATAAAAATTGATTTTGTTTTTGTTAATACGACTCATTATGATTCCGAATTAAAACGAACATTTCGTCCATCAAATGCAACAATGTTCGCATGTGATCAACCAGTTATATTACCACATATATCAAGACAGAAATGTACTTGCATGGATTGCAATGCTATGTGTCCAAAGATTGCTCAAGCTAAAGTTCAAAATGTTCTTACAGGAAATCATACATTAATAGAAAAAGTTAAAATCAGATTATTTAGTCTTCATCGTATAACAATTGTTGCAATTGGAATCTATATAATATTTGTATTAACATTTATTTTTTCGAATATTTTGTTATCGCTATGGAATTTTACAAATAACAAAAAGAAAGAATTTGTTAAGAGTAAGGGAAAATTTTCATAGTAAGAATTCGAAGTAAATATTTTGATTTTTTTAGAACGACAAAATGAAAAAACCCTTGGAGCAGAAGGTGAAAAAATGAATACAAATGGTGCTCATAATAATGAAGATGAAGCTGATTCGGAAACATCATTTAGTGATGAAGATGATGGAATTTTAGCTCGCGCTGGATTGAAAATTGATGATCAATTACATCGGATATTTACTGCGTATGTATTTCAATCAAAGACAAAAAAAATACAAATCTTCACTTTTTGTCTTATTAGAATCGGTCGATTTTGTGCTTATAATCCAATGTATACAATTATACCTATAGCAGTGATTTTGTTTGTTCTATGTTTTGGTAGTCGTCAGTATACAGTAACAACAGATCCAGTTGATCTTTGGGTATCACCAAATTCTCGTGCACGACAAGAAAAAGCTTATTTTGATGAAAAATTTGGGTAAGAAAAAAAAGCGATTTATTTTTATCTCTGAAATGAAAATTTATTTTCTAGACCTTTCTATCGTATTGCACATTTAATTCTTGTACCAAAAAATAAAACCGCTATTACTCTTAAATATAAAAATTCATTAGATGCTGAAGAAAAACATACATTTGGACCTGCATTTGAAAAGAATTTTCTTGTTGATGCATTACGTTTACAATTATTCATCGAAAATTTTAATGTAACAACAGAATCTGGTACACCAATTTATTTAAACAGTACATGTTATAAACCACTTGATCCTGATAATACAAATTGTGCGATATTTTCATTATTTCAATATCATCAAAATAATTTAACATTTCTTTTAAATGAAAAATTATATGCATCACAATATCTTGAATGTATGCAAGCACCATTGACACAACAAACCAAATCATTTCAACGTACATGTATGGGTAAATTTGGTGGTCCAATTGATCCTTATATGGTACTTGGTGCTTTTCCAACGCATGATAGCGTACCAGATTATGCTAAAGCACAAGCACTTGTTATAACAATAACAATAAATAATCAACGTAAAAGTTTAGAACAAAAAAATGAACAACTTGAAAATGCCCTTTTATGGGAAAAATATTTTTTACAATATATGCAAACATATAGTTCAAAATGGTTTGATGTTAGTTATCGTGCTGAAAGATCGATTGAAGATGAAATTGAACGAGAATCAAAATCAGATATTAAAACAGTTGTGATATCTTATCTTATTATGTTTTTATATATAGCAATTGCATTAGGTCGAATAAGAAATTTTCGACATGTTCTTGTTGATATGAAAATATCATTAGGTGTTGCTGGTGTTGCACTTGTTTCATTTAGTGTTTGGGCAAGTGTTGGCATTTTTTCTTATATGAGAATTCCAACAACATTAATTATATTTGAAGTTGTACCATTTCTTGTATTAGCTGTTGGTGTTGGTAAGTTAAAAAGATTTTATAATAGACTATTTGAGATTAATATGTCAGAATTGTAGCATAGTTCCGAAAACGTGAATAGTTTTTCTTATTACACTTGAAGGTTTTTTTTATAGCAAGAAGTTAACCTTCAAAAACGATATCGTAACGTTTTTTCACATATGTGAGATTTATTATGCTATTTTGAAGGACAATCTTTTAGCTCCGAAAATTTCTTCAGGTATTCTAAACAGTGACATATAACTTTTTTTTTTCGCGAACTACTTAATCTATCGCTCGTAGTAAGTACTTCTCAACAGACTGAATTAACTAATGTAATTGAAGTAAAGTAATAAATATTGTTTGAGAAATTTTCTAAAGAAATTTCTTCAGGTTACAAAAATCTTATCAACCAGACGAAATCTGACATGCACTTTATTTACACAACAAACTTATTGTGATCTCTTACGAGGAAATAGAATCTTGCGAGAACCTTTTAATCCGGCTTAGTGTAGGATATCTGAGACGATGATTTTCCATCTGATTCTTGTAAGATCTTACCCATTGGATTATCCGACCTGGGATCTCTTATTTACCAATCTAATATGTTTTATTTTTTTACAAAAATAGATAATATATTTATCTTAACTCAATCAATTCAACGTGATCGACGTCAACCCGGTGAAGATGTTGAAACTCAAATTAGTCGTATTGTAGGTCGTGTAGGCCCAGCTATGTTATTAACATCTGTATCTGAAAGTATTGCATTTTTTCTTGGTGCATTAACACCAATGCCTGCCGTTCGTCTATTCAGTTTATATGCAGCAATGTCTGTTTTAATTGATTTTCTTCTACAAATAACTGTATTTGTTACATTTATAACACTTGATCATAAACGAACAATTGAAAATCGTATTGATGTCTTTTCTTGTCTACAAATTTCACGTGATCAAAATGAACAACAGAAAAATGGATATTTTCCACGAATTACTTTGTTTCGTCGAAAATCATCCACTGATAATGATAATGAAATTCCAAATACAGTTCAAACACCATTAACAGCAACACAATCTGATACAAAACCTACAACTATTATTCATCAAACATCTACTATGGAACCATGTGAAGAACATTTAATGGAAATGGATGGATTTTTATTTGGTTTATTTAAACGTTATTATGCACCATTTATAATGAATCGTCATGTACGACCAACTGTTATATTTATATTTTTTACTTGGCTTGCAGCTAGTGTTGCTTTATTACCATATGTTAAAGTTGGTTTAGAACAAAATATTACTATGCCAAAGGATTCTTATATGATTGATTATTTTTCAGCATTAAAAGAATATTTTGCTGTAGGACCACCCGTCTATTTTGTTATTAAACAAGGTAGATAAAGACATTTTTTAAGAAAATAAATATATATATTTGTTTTTTTTTAGGTATTAATTATGGTAATATAAGTGCAAGTAATATGATATGTGCTAGTGCGGGTTGTTCATCACAATCAATGGCAAATCAATTAGGTATTGCATCACTTCGTCCAGCTGAAACACGTATATCACAAATAGGTACAACATGGCTTGATGATTATTATGATTGGTTACGTCATCGTGGTTCAACACCATGTTGTCGTTTGTTTAATAGTACAGGAGCTTTTTGTTCAACAAATTCACCTCCAAATTCCAAATGTTATGCTTGTACACGTAGTACAACACGTGAAAGTTTAACTGAACATGAATTTCGAAAATTTTTACCATTTTTTCCTAAAAGATAATCCAAATTTAAAATGTGCAAAAGGTGGCCATGCTGCACATGGTAGTAGTGTAGCATTATATCCAAAAAGTAAAAATGTCGAAACAAGTCTTATCATGGGTTATCATAGTCTTTTAATCAGTTCAAATGATTTTATTGAAGCTATGCAACAAGCCTATATCTTAACAGATAATATAACACGTACATTAAAATTAGCTGGTCATAATGTTGAAGTTTTTCCATATAGGTAAGAGAATAATATGAATTGTTTTGTTAAAAACGTTTTTTTCTTATTTTTAGTATATTTTATGTATTCTACGAACAATATTTAACAATTTGGCATGATGTTTTTATGAATTTAACAATATCTGCAGCAGCTATCTTTGTTGTGACATTTATTTTACTTGGTTTTGATATTATTTCTGCATTTATTATAACATTAACTATTGCTATGTAAGAAAAAATTCTTTTAGTTAAGAAAATACATTTTTGATTTTTATCTTAATTAGGATAACTTGTGATATGATAGCCATGATGTATATATGGAATATTGAAATGAATGCTATCTCTCTTGTTAATCTTGTTATGTCAGTTGGTATATCACTTGAATTTTGTGCTCATATATGTCGTGATTTTATTTTATCGGCAAAAGGATCGCGTTTAAAACGTGCAGAACAAGCACTTGCTTATATGGGTAGTTCAGTACGTACAACAAAAACTTTTCATCTATACATATGAATTAAAAATGAAAATTTCTGTTTAGGTTTTTAGTGGTATAACTCTAACTAAAATTGGTGGTATCGTTGTACTTGGTTTTTCACATTCCCAACTTTTTCATATATTTTATTTTCGAATGTTTATTTGCATCGTTTCATTCGGTGCTGCACATGGTCTAATATTCTTACCTGTTTTACTCAGTTATATTGGTAAGGAAACAACAAAAAAAATTGAATTGGGAGAAAGATTATTTATCGGTTATATATTAAGGTCCAAGTCCAAATGGTATTCGTAAAACTCGTATACAACATCAAAGATCAATACATAAATCACTTCAGTTACAAACAAAATTATCATCGACTGAAATATCTTGAAAATATACTGCACACAAATCTAGGCATTTTTCTCAGTTAAAATGATCTGCTTATCAAAAAAGAAACAATCTCATTTTGTTATTGAGAGAATCTGTATACCGGTCCGTACTATTCCTTGCTGCTATTGAAACATATTTTTCTTTTTCTTTTTTTTACTACCCGTACCGCCGTCCATTTTTTTGTCTATGTACATTTTTTTTTTGTCTTTTGTGATTTTTTTGACCTTAAAATGTCAAAAACAGCAGAACAACAAGTAGGAAATTTTTTTTGATGTCTCTGTCAGTTGTTTTTTTCTCTTTTTTTTTTGGAAAAGCAAGAAATATGCTTAATATCTAATCACCATCCAATGACGTTTATGTCTATGACAAGTCAGATGATGATGTGTTTTTTTTTTCGCTTCATATATGTATACAAATGATCGTACTTGCTTCTTGTTTGTTTTTTTTTTCATGTATCTTTAAAAGTCTTTTTCTTGATCTGTTTTATTATCCGTTTGTCTATAGTCTATTTATATTATTTATTGTTTCTTTTTTTTTTCTTTAGTCTTTGTTCTTTTTATTTATTTTTTATTTGTTCGTTTATTTTATCTCATTTTTCAACTCTTTCTCTTTTTTTTTGTTGTTA
Source organism: Adineta steineri (assembly GCA_905250115.1). Classification (NCBI taxonomy): domain Eukaryota; kingdom Metazoa; phylum Rotifera; class Eurotatoria; order Adinetida; family Adinetidae; genus Adineta; species Adineta steineri. Next base: position 104,781 of record CAJNOI010000035.1, read on the forward strand.
TTTATTTGCTGTCTACATGGCGGACATACGGATTCAGTATAAAAAGAAAAAATATATACATAAACCTTATGAAGAATTGTTTGCCTTATTTAATATTAAAAAAATATATTCATCAAAATTGATTTTTTGGATATTTTTTATCATCTAAAAATTAGTTTTATATTATGATGTGCTCATTTAAATAAGATATAATCTTTTATCATTTCGTGTGGCCTAATTGTAAGATTAAGAGATAGGATCCGAGACACATTGGTTTTATTAATTGACCGAAATTGTCATTAAATTTGATTGTGAATATAATGTAAATAACTATGTATATAAAAAAATTCTAATTAATATTATTTTACAAGTTTTCTTTCTTTTTTCCTGTTATTTATATATTTATTTTCGATTGCCATCAATATTTTGATAAGTAATCAAAGTAAATATATATTAACTTTTTATTATAATTATAATCGATAGATGTCATAAAAATTTAACAGTACTTAACATATTAGTAAGTAGATGAAAATTTTTAAACAAAAATAAGCTGAAATTAGTTTTCTTCATGCGATAATATCATAAATAGGTTAGCAAACCAAAATAATAAAAAAAAATACAACCTTCACCATTATTCGTACTTCATAAAAAAAAATTAAATCACAGTGAAATAGATTAATCAAATACATGCTATATGAACATGTTCAATACAATTTTTTATGCATTAAATATTCGATATTAATTGAATGGCTCAGCAAGGCATATTATAATTCCATTCTTTAGAATTATACATTCATTTATTACAGTTCAATAGATAATTGATTCATATGCATAGTATGCAATTTATTATTATTCAATCGATGATTTCTCTTTTTTTTCCTCAATTAAGCAACGTGCACTTCATTTTTTATCAAGCACAGAAAAAAAAAACACAATTTGACATATAAATTTAAGAATTTCGTATTAAAAAAAAAGAAGAAGAAGAAGAATGTTCTTTAACCTTTTCTCGTTTTGAAATCGTACAACAAGTGTGTGTGTGTGTATATACATACAAAACAAAACAGATGATTAATTATAATTGATGATCAACATCAGTTATAATTAATGGTTTATTTAAATAAAGTTTATTATTTTGATCAGCATCATATACCGGATGAGTTTTATAATGTTCAATAAGTTCATATAATGATTTAAACGAACGTTTACCAATTATATATCGATTACCATCAGTAGATAATTCTATACGAAAATGACGAATAATATCAGCATCATCACGAATACTCAATGAATAATTTCCAATCTATAAAAATGAGAGAAAAAAAAAAACATTTCGTTTTTTGTAAATAGAAAATATATACTCGTCGTTCACTGTCTCGTATAAGAAAATCTCCTTGTTCATTTCCATATAATTTCAAATATTTTTCTGCTTCATCACGACTTATTAAACCATAATACCAAATTTCATTCATATATGGAGAATTATTTAAAGTTAATGTTTGAAATTTTTCATTAATCATTGTCGATGATGATGGAGAACTTTTTTGTTGTATTAATGCTGAGCATGAATTCATTTTTTGTTCATCATTTAAATTATTCGTATTAGTATTATTATTATTATTACATGTATCAAGTCTTCCATCTGAATGAGCAAGTTTAGATGGTTTTATAACAAATGCATAATCATCATTCGATTTTGTTATATGTAATGGATGAGAATTATGACGAATTTGTTGTTGATTTTGATTTTCAATAACATTTGAATTACCACTACTTGATGATGAAAGACCATTAAAGGATAAGGATGAAGGAGAATTATGTTGATTGTTTAATTGATTTAATAAAGAAAGTGAATTGAAACTATCGGATGTTCTCTAAAAAAAATATTAATTTTAATAAAAATGAATTTTAGAATTTCAATGATTTTATTTACTTCCATAAGGTAATTTGATGGAAACCATCCACGTTGTTTTTCATATTGTACTAGCCACCAACCATCAGCTTTTTTTTTGCAATACATTTACCCATATACCTTTATTTAGACTAATTTCATCTTCACTAGAAAAAAAAAGAAATGTATATGAAATAAAGTTTTAATTTTTCTTACCTTTCAGCATCATAACGAAATTTTACAAGTGCTGAAGAAATAATACGTTCATTATTATATACATTGGTTAGAATTTGTTTTTTTCCAATACGTTTTGATATAATCTTATCAAGTAAAGAACGTTTTTCACGTCGAGCAAAATTTGATGGAATGTATCTAAATATATACCATATCTTCGTCTATTATATGCACTATTAAAATATTCTTATAGGATATATACTCAAGATTTGCATAATAATATAAATGTCTATATATGTATATTTATATGAAAGATGAGACAGATGTGTATTCTTTCAAAACGACTGAAAGATGAACTCTTTCAATAACTATTATATGATCAAGGATAATCATTCATTCATTCTTCTTCTTCTTTTATTATATCCCATATGAAAAAAGATAATCATCATGTAATCATTTTTATAGAGTAATATCGTCATTAAGGAAATGAAATTAAAAAGAAAGAAACAACGAGGGATTTGTATTAGATATAGACATACATATTGATTAAAAACGATCATTTTACGATTAGGAATCGATTAGTTAAATTAGTAATGGAAAAATTATTTTTATTCTTCAAGATATTTACCCTGTATCATCCGAATCAACACGTTTTACTTTCCACCACAGGCATGTATCATCAAGTAATACAAGACGTTCATTTTTGACAATCGTTAATTCATGACTTTCTTGTGAATTATAGTTGAATTTAGCAATTACAATCTCGCCACCATCTAATCATAAAATAGAAATCAATAATCAAAGAATAAATAATCGAATTAATAACACTTACTAATGCTACTATTATTTTCTTGCATATTGGTAGAAATATCGACGGCATTCGATCTGCAATAAATATTGTGTATTGACATCTAGTTTCTTCTGTATATATGTATCGAAGAGAAAAAAGAGAGAGAGAAAAAAAGAAACTGGCACTGTCAATTTACTTTTATACAATGCTGTTTTTTATCTACATCGATATAGAAAGAATGAAGATTTTTTTTTTTCGATACTCTTCAACAATAAAGAAAAGAAAAAAAACATATATACACACACACACACACATATAGTTTGTGGTCGAACGAATGATGTCACTCAAAAAAGATTTGATGTGATAAGTGCTTAGGTTCTATATATATATACATATATATACATATATGTACAAAAGTCAGTACGATTGAGTGCTTATTCACTGTCATTCTTTTTTTTTCTCTTTTTTATTTGCCTTGATACAATGTACAATGGATCAAATTTTTTTCTCCTTTCTTTAGTCGAATGTTCATATAAAAAAGGATAACCTTGACAAAACACTCTGGTTAGTTTACTGTCGCAGGTAAGTATGACGCTTTATGAATGAATAAAAAAAATATATAAGTCAGTTATAAATGAATGTTTTAAAATATTTCGAAATAAATCTTATAATATATACTTAACACAAGTAAATGAACAATTTTAAATACTAGGTTTAGTAAAAAATAATGTTGAATTATATGGTTTGTTTCCCTCGATATAATAAACATCGAAATAATGAGAGAAAAGAAATGAATATGAAAGAATGTATTTATCACTATTGTCATTACGATTACGAAATCATACAATTATAATGAAAATAAAGGTGAGAATAACGAGAAGAAGAAGAAAAAAAAGAAAATGAAAATAAACAGATAAAGACGACGAGACACCTCGGTAACTATTTGAACAAGTTCGTTGTCTCTTATGTATATATATATATATTGTTAATTGTGATGTGAGAATGCATAATCTCTCTCTCTTGAGACTGCCTCATTCATAGTACGTACATGTATATGTATATATATTTGTAAGTAAAAAACGACTTGCGGTACTGTATTATTGTTGTTGACAAGATAGATAAAACACATGAATAGACAAGAAAAGCAACGCAAGACTAGTATCATGCGAATAATACTATATGACTTGTCAACAATCGATTCACTTCAATTATATATTATCTATCTTATACTATAATAACACAAAAACAAAACAAAACAAAATATCAAATCGATGTTTTTTATTCTACTATCAAATCATATATATAAAAAAAAGTATCTACATGCATTGATATATAAAAAAAACTGTACAATCATTAAAAATGACAGTTGGAGGGTAAAGAATGTCAATGGAAAAAAGTAAACATGAAACACAGCAATTCATAGAGAGATACTTACCAGATTTGATGAGTTTTCTTTCGACCTCGATTAATCCAATTAACACAAGCTGATAGAAATAACAAAAACATTTGATATCTTTTTTTCTTCGCTTTAGATAGAAATAAACATATACATACATTCAACATAAGCATACAGGGTCAATCACATATGTGTAACTATCTATTCGGTAAATATCATTGCTTGTAGCGCCACAGAAAATCATCTTCCTATTGGTTTAGAAATCTATTCAATTAAAACTAGGAATTAAAAAAAAAGAATTCTTTGTCTAATCGGACGGCTACTATTTATTCTTAGAACATTTACATTCTTCAATATTATCTTCAATATGTCAGCATCCAATACTCCAAAGTATATTAACGAATTTTTTTCATTCGTATTAATATATATATATATATGAATAATTGAATTATTTTTAGCCGTATACGTCATACACCAAAAACAACTCGTGCTTATGAATCGAGTGATGGTGATACACCAAGTCCAGCACGTTTTCGATCAAAACGTAATTGTAATAATGAAACAAATGAAAAGTATAAGAAAGATTATTGATATATATTAATTTTGAGAAAATTATTTTCGTTTAGTTTACAACGACGTAACAAATATCATCCATATCAAGCTCCTGCTTGTTTTGATGAAAATGCAAATGAACCATTTCATGATGAAAATCAACGGTAAAATTAAAAGAAATTTTTTTGATAATTCATTTTTGCTTCTTAATTATAATAGAACTCCAAATAAACCATCGACACCAAATAATCGTACGAATAAATCAAATATAAAAAATGATGAAAGACCCAAAACACCCAAACCTAGGTAAAATAATAAAAATTCTATTTTATACTATTAAAATTATTTTTTTAGTTTTGAAGAAGAACAACAAGAATTACAAAAATCTTTATCGAAAGATTGGTGTGATAAAATGGATAATGAAGAAGCAGAAGAAAAAAAATTACATAGGTAATTACAAACTAATATTTTACAATAATATATTTTATTTTTAATTTAGTTTTGTATTGTATTTAAAACAATTTTCTGTACATGAAAATAAAACAACAGAAGAAATTCTTGGTTCAATTGAATGTTGTCCGAAAGGTTTTTTTTTCATATAATATATTTATTTTATAAAATTTTTATCTTTTCTTTATCTAGAACTTTTACGACGACAAAAAGATATTAGTAAAGGTAAATTATCTAAAGCATATGAAGCATACATATCAGCGATTCCTCGGTAAAGTTTTGTTCGAAGATATTTTATTTAATTATTGAATAAATCTTTTTCAAGAAAATGTCGGGCACGACAACATCCACGTACACCATGCAAATATGCTAAAATGTCTCGACGTGGTTTTGATGGAGCAATTAAAGCATGGCGTCGAAAACTTCATGAATTTGGTTCAGATAAGTATGTTATTCAAAGTGAATTAGAAACGTCTTACTGAATTTTTGACAATTGAAAATCTATTTATATCTATTACTAAGTAATAATAGAGACTAAGATAAATCTAGGCTGATACTAAATACGAGTATTGACTATAAGGTAAATATTATTCTTAGTTCCATTGTCTATAAAATGTTCTTCAAAGCTTGTATTTTGCTAAGTTTAATTAATAATATGATCTGCTTAAATAGATACTGGTAGTCTTCAATATTTTAAAATGATAAAAGACAAATTCAACTGTCTGTTGACATGACGTAAGATTGGAAATGGATTAGGAAAAGAGTGATAGAAGAGTTTTTGTCATTCTGGTTCATGGTAGACTCTATGGAAGAATTAGGATTTTGTGCGTCCTTAAAATCTGGATAATAGAGTGGTGATTATATCTTCACTGGACTTCTGAGAATTAAATCTTGGATAAATGAATCGATGTTTGGAGAAAACATAATATAGATATCAAAGGTAATCTATTCAATACTATAGAGAAACGAAAGGGTTTTTTTTATTACAACTATTTATGTATGATCTACTTTATCATCTAATTTTTGATTTGAATAGAGCTTTGAGAGAAAACTAAATCTTTTATTTTAACGATAAATATAAAATAATCGTATTGTTTTATTTAGATTAAAAGAAAATGGTGGTAATAATGATGATGATTCAATTTCTTTATCATCATCATCACAACGTAGTGATGGTTATTCCACTCCATCATCAGCATCCATGAGCTTGGAAGATATTGATGAAAATTTCTTACCTGATTTATATGATTTCGAAGAATCACTTGCAGTTAATTCAAATAATAATCAAGATATTGAACTTAAATTTGGTCCAGTTATTGATATTGATGTAGCTGATTCAATGGATACAATTGTGAATAATGTTGATTCACGCTCAGCAATGGCATTTGATTAATTAAAGAACACATCGCTATAAGAAAATAAATAAATATGATGATTATTTTGTTATCTTCTATTTTCATATATTTACTCTTGTTCATTCGCATCGAATGAGAAAAAAATTACTTACCTCGTCAGATATTTTTCCTCTTTATTCCTTTTTTTTGTGCCTGTATCAGATATACGTACGTTGTTTGGATTGCTCTTTTTTTTTTCATATTTGTGTGTTGATATTCGTCTTTGTATATTTTTTTTCCTGTCTCTTTCATTTAGTTGGTAGATAATGAAAAAAAAAAAGAAAAAAGATTAAGATCAGTGATGCTTCTATGCATTAGCTTATGTTATTAATATATCCTTTCTCGAAAATATAAACCATGTTTTTTTTCTTGTTCGATTTGCAGATTAAAAATACTTGTGTGAGAATGATTCATAGTCTATTTATTATTAATGGAGCCAGGTAATTATTAAGAACTCATCAGTAGACATAAGAATATTTATGTTAATTATCTTTTTATTTTGTAGTGATGTTTTTATGGAAAAACATTGGAAAACAGTAATTGGTAAATCAATATGTGATTATTTTTTCGAAGCACAATCAAAAGTTAGTTATATTTTTTATGATAAATTTCAAAATGAAATATTTTCTTACTTTAGTGCGCTAATCCCGAAGATGTTCCACCAGTCATTGCTACCCCACATCATTATTTAATTAACATCTATCGTAATAGTCTTTATTTTGTTGCTGTACTTACTCATGAACGTAAGTAATTTTGAAAACAAAATTTTCATTAAAAAACTTTATCGAATAAAATTTTTAGTTCCACCATTATTTGTTCTTGAATTTCTTCATCGTATAATGGATGTTTTCGAAGATTATTTTAGTGAATGTACAGAAACATCATTAAAAGATAATTATGTTATTGTTTACGAAGTAAAATATTGATTCTCATGTTTTTCTCTTCATATAATTTCATTTTTATAATTTTAGTTATTGGATGAAATGCTTGATTCTGGTTTACCATTAGCAACAGAAACTAATATATTAAAAGAACTTATAAAACCACCAAATATATTCCGTAAAATGGCAAATATTGTTACTGGAGATAATACAAAGTACGTTAAATATTTCATAATTTATTTTCTTTTCATTTTTAGAATTAATGATAATCATAATAATAAAGAATGAAATAAGAGAGAAAGAAACAAACCAAAACTTAAATTTATTCTTCTAGCATTAGTAATACACTTCCAACTAGTCAATTATCAAATATTCCATGGCGTCGTATGGGAGTTAGATATACAAATAATGAAGCTTATTTTGATTTAATTGAAGAAATAGATGCTATTATTGATCGTAATGGAGTTACAGTTATGAATGAAATTCAGGGATATGTAAGTGTAAATAAATATGGTTATTGTTGTTATGCGATAAGGATAAAGTATCTAGTTTATATATATATATATTTTAATAATAATAATAATAATAAATTGACACCTATGTATATATAAATATATTTATTGTTTCTTATTGAAACTTAGTGTTTCCATGTCGCGTGAAGATGCACAAAAAATAGGTTATGGAATGGAAACAGGAGTAATATGGCGTAAACCTGGAATAATTCATCGACCAAATGAAATTTTAGTAGATGTTACTGAATCACTTGATGCTATTCTGGATCAACGAGGAGTTATTATCGCTAGTGAAGCCAGCGGTGTGGTACGAATACATATATATTTGCACAATGCTAAATAATTAGCTAAGATTATTTTCGAGAAAAATATGATTGTTTATTTTTACGTTGATTTATTCGCTTTTATTGATTATCAAAAAACAAAAAAATTGAATAATATTTTGTATTTAGATTGATTGCTGTATTAAATTAAGTGGAATGCCTGATCTAACATTATCATTTGTTAATCCACGATTACTCGATGATGTTAGTTTTCATCCATGTGTACGATTAAAAAAATGGGAGGTAAGATTTATTAATATGTGTAGAAAATTATTTTATTTTTATTTGTTTTAAGGGCGAACGTGTTCTTTCATTTATTCCACCCGATGGAAATTTTCGTCTAATTTCCTATCATATTGGTTCACAAAAGTAAGTTATGAATATTTATTTTATATTAAATATAATATTTTACTCTATATAAACAGATGTTCAAATGAGTAAGTTAATTGTTATTGCATGATAGAAACATTTCGTAGCCAAATGTTGAAAATAAAATATCGACGTATAGAGTGCGGGTGTGGGTATCCTTCTGTTTTATACCCGCACCCACTCCACACCTACACTCACACCCACACCCACACCCACACCCACCCCCCTTCTTTTCTTTGTATTTCATGATGTCGACGTTTTACATTATCGATATTTGATTTTCGACGTTTGGCTACTTTCCCGATAGAAATATGTAAAATTTTCCCTGAAAACAAAAATGCTTTGAATAGACGTAGAAACAAAGAGATTTTAAGAAGAGCATCATGTTTCTTGAGCTGAGAATCTTCTATATCATATTCATTTTTAATAGATAAATGATAATGTAACTAAAGATGGACCAACGAAAAGTCAGCTAGTGAATTTGTATTATACTTAGAATACTTTCTTTTTTAGTTAAATAATACTCTTATAAAAAACTCAAACTATACTTGATATTTACTTTTAGTTCAAATCTAATTTACCAGATTCTACTGAATCTCTCTATCAACATAGTGAGTTATTCACAATGAAAGAAGATGACTAATCATAAAAAATTCTAGTTCTAATACTGTAAATAAAATATTATATTTCTTATTGCTTATTATTTTAACTAACATTAGAAGAGTACGTTTATTAATCCTTGCTTTTTCTTATAGATAAAATGTATATATAATAATAATAATATTTTTCGAAAAATAATATTTTATATTAAATTTCTTTTTAGTGCAATATCTATTCCACTTTATGTTAAACATAATATTCAATTTCGTGAAGGTAGTAGTGGTCGATTTGAACTAACTGTTGGGCCAAAACAAACAATGGGCAAAACTGTTTGTATTCTATATTGAATAAAATCTTATTTGAATTATTTTCCTATAATTTCTAGCTTGAAGCTGTTGTCATTGAATGTTCAATGCCAAAAAGTGTACTTAATTGTACATTAACTCCAACACAAGGCAAATGTACATTTGATCCAGTTAAAAAACATCTTGTTTGGGACATTGGTAAAATCGAAAGTAATACACAAGCTGCTGCACGTTTACCATCATTACGTGGAAATATTGTTTTAACAACTGGTCAACCATTACCAGAATCAAATCCAGTATTAAATGTTCGTTTTACATTAAATCAAATAGCAATATCAGGCATACGTGTACAACGTGTTGATATGCATGGAGAAAAATATAAACCATTCAAAGGCGTTAAATATATAACAACAGTTAAAAATGGTCGATTTCAAATTCGAACATAAGTCAATTAAATTATTTTTTTGTGTAAACGAATATGTGTGTGCAATAGAAAAACAAAAATCCAAATGAATGTTGTTCCGTATTTTATGATTTTATTTTATTTTATATTGATATTGTCTTTTAGTTTCCAATTTCATGATTATAAACAGTCGAGAAATACATTGATTTTTTTTTCTTCTTGTAGATTTATATGTATATATAAAAACCAAAATGGGTAAACGAGGTCGCAAACCAATTAAAAGTGATTCAAATACACGATTAGAAAAAAGTCGTGAAAGTGCCCGGCAATGTCGTCACAGAAAAAAAACTTCGATATGAATATTTAGAAGAACTTGTTACGGATCGTGAAAAAGCCATCGTACAATTGCAACAAGAATTAGAACGTCTTCGAACAATTTGTCAATATTTGGATCAAAATGGAATTAATAATGAAATACGTCAGGAGTTAATTCAATGGAAAGATGATCCCGATGTGGCTAATTTAATAAAATAAAAGAAGAAGAAAAAAATAATAACTTTATTATTTCCGCTCTTTTTATTTTTTAATGTATACATTATGTAAAATCATCCGGTTTCTCTTTTTTTTGCTTTACATTTTGTCTAACAGTGAAATTAAAAATGTGCAACTAATGCACAAATAATATTAAAATAAATAAAATAAGAAAAAATGTCAACAATTTGTTCTGATTGATTTCTCCATATCGAAAAAAATTATAAGAATTTTTCTAATTTTAGATCAACAAAAAGAAAAATCTAATCATGGTTCGAAAATTACGTTTTCATGAGCGTAAATTATTGAAAAAAGTTGATTTTATCAATTGGGAAGTTGATAAAAATCTACATGAAGTAACTGTTATGCGTAAATTTCATATACAAAAACGTGAAGATTATACGAAATATAATGATTTATCACGAAAAATACGTGAATTAGCACGTAAAATAAAAGAATTAGATGCGAATGATCCATTTCGTATTGAAGCAACACGTACATTATTAGAAAAATTGTAAGAAAATTTTTTTTAAAAGAAAATATTTCGTTTATTTTTTTATTTTTTTTCAAAGACATACAATTGGTTTAATACCAACAAAAGAAAATCTTGAATTAGTTGATAAAATAACTGCCAGTCGATTTTGCCGACGTCGTTTACCTTGTATAATGACACGTAATCATATGGCACAACATTTACCAGCAGCAGCGAAATTTGTAGAACAAGGACATATTCGTATTGGACCTGATATTGTTAGTGATCCAGCATTTCTTGTTACAAGGTAAATATTCTTATTCTATTTCGTTGAAATTCTTTAATATTATACTTTCTTTGAAATTTAGAAATACAGAAGATTTTATTTCATGGACTGATAATTCAGCAATACGAAGACAATTATTAGAATATCAAGATATGGTAATTTTATATTTATTGAAAATTATTTTTATTTATTTTTTGTATTTTTAGGAAACTGAAATTGTTTAATTTGCTGTTTTGTTATTATCAATAAAATAGAGATATATGTTATATCTCTTGAGATCTAATTATTTCTCATATAAATATCAAATGATGAAGATAAACTAATAAAATATAAAAGTCAATTACTTCTTAGGTTATTCTTCTCAGCAATTTCATGAAGGTTTTTAGGCCATTTCAATTGTGATCTAATGATTATTTAGAAAAAAAGATTTCATTCAGTTATCTTAAAATCATAACCACTCGATAAACATCTAAAGTTGAATTGAATTACAAGTGCTTGAATAATAGTAAAATAATTTATTTGAGTAAAAGTTTACAATCAGTCATTGTTGTCAATATTTTTTCATAAAATATTTACCAAACTTGATTTAGATATTGTATTCCACGTGAAGTTACGTTATTGTGAGAAACAGAAGTTTACATCGATACTTCACATATAAAGTTTGTTAAAAATGGTTAAGTTACGTGAACTCCAAATTTGCAGTTTATGAGTTTCAAGTTTTTCGACAAATTGTGGCTTGTAGCTATGTCGTTTTTCTTCTTGAGCATCACCAGTCGACTCAGTACAGTTCAGAGTATCTATTAGAGCAATCAAAAACTGATGATTACAGTTTTCGCGAAAACTTAGATGTCCGTAAACTCCAAATATGGAGCATACTTAACTTGACTGTTAAAAATACATTATACTCATTTTGTCACAGGTAAATAAACCTTGAATAATATCCGATCTAGTTATATTTGACATTTTTTTGCTATGACAAAACAAATCTGATTGTATTTAGAAATCAACCGGTGATGAATTCGAACGAATCAATTTCCTTTTTGACTTAATCAAAACAAAATTTTTTGTAAATATTTTTATTTCTTTCTCGTTATATATTTTCAATCAATATGATTATCTCTAGTCTATCAAATAATTTTCAATTAGATTTAAACATATATATATGATAATGATTGACAGAACATGTATATAATATCTTAACAATGTTTGTTCTCAAACATACTTTTATTCAAAATGAGACCTATGTATACAAAAGTAAAAACTAATAATGTCTATCAAGATTTTTTCTTTTTTTCCTTTCCTCTTCTCATAGATTATTGAATAATGAACAGATGGCATTGTATATTCATCTCACTTTTTTTTCTTGTCTTGTTCCTTGTTGTTCATATCGATATCTGATTAAGGTGCATATTGAAATATATATATACATACATAGCTACAGAACGGGAAAAGCAAATATTGACTGACGCCAAGAAACCTTCATTTAGGTATCGATTACTTTTTTTTTTCTGAAGGTCTATGATCCGATTACAACGAACTTTTGAATATAATTTTTTTTTTGTTAGAAGAGAAACGATGCATAAATGGATGTTAAAGTAAGTCTAAACGGAAATCGAATGAATTTGCTTTAGTTTTTTTTTTCGTATTTACTTGTGATGTCAGTAGAAGGAAATCGAATGTAAATTTTAATCATCTTCTTCCATCTATTTTCTATGTTAACGAACACAATTGATCGATCATCAATCGAATGCGACAACGGAACTAACCATAGACATTATTCGTATGTTTGCTCTAAGCAAACGTCTCCGTTTGGTCTCTTATTCTCTCGTCACGATCCGAAATTGATGTATGATGATGAGGTGTGACCATAGTTTATTCTTTGCTCATTTTTAATGAATAAACTTCGACGAGAGAAAAAAAAACCATCTGGTAATTTTTATTTTAAGTAAGAAACAAAAAGAAAAACAGGAGAAACAAGTTAATAATAATAATAATAATACAAATTCTAAAAGTTAATCCTTCATTTTCATAGGCGGAACAATGTTAATCAAAAAAGAAAACGAGATTGCTTGATCTTTTGTTTGAATGAAGCTTCGGCTGCTCAATTCATATTTGACCTTGTTTCTACACGCACACACTTCTTCAAGTATATTTGACAAAGCTATGTATTGAATGAATAAAAAAAGAAGAAGAAGAAGAAAACGAAAAAGAATTTATGTTAAGCTTTGAGAGTCAACACTAAACTAAGTAGAATATACACATACACTTATTCGAACACAAGAGCTGATTGTCGTCGTCAAGTGATCAAATGTGATAAAAGCATTGAGAGAGAGAGAAAAAATGTCTTAACAAATTATAATTTTAGTAAATCCCCGCTTTCTTTTTCTATTGAACATCCGCTTTTGTATTTTCACAGTTTGTAGTGAAAAAGGAAATGGATTAATGTTTGTTATTCATTTGATGATCAAAAGTGATTTGAAATCTAAAGAATTGAATCATATATATTTTTTATCCAAAAAGAATGTTTGTTCTCACTTAGAAACAAGAAAAACGACTCATCATCATCATCAACACATTGACTTAAAGACACCTGTGTGAAATGGCAAAAGAAAATATAGTTCTTTTGATCAAATAGAATATTATTCTTATGTCTTGACATATCATTTTTAAGAATAAAAAAGAAAAACAAGAGAGAATTGTCACATGTATATATCAATTTGCTTATTTAAGAGCTATATATTCATCAAATGAATCTAAAGAGATTTCACTCACTTTCATTTTATTTAATATTGCCAATTGATTACAAGTCGTGTCACGTACAATGAATCCTTAGAAAAAAATACTTATTCAAATCTACTAATGAAGTCAGTCGTTCAACTTCATTTAATGGCATGAATATCTCAATGAAAGATTCGTTCTTTTTTTCTTCTTGTTCTTCTTCGTCTTATAAGCTTGCATGTCTATCCTTCGGTTCTCGAGTTACTTTTGTTCGCATATTTACCTTTGGCAACCGTACATAATTTCTTCTTCTTCTTCTTCTTCTTCTACTTCTTCCTTTGCTAACATATTGTGAAATAAGTTAAGAGAAAAAAGTAAGTAGTTTATATTCTTGATTAGTAAATTAGTATTAAAATTGTTTTTCATTATCAACAAACATATTGACATGCTTGTCTTAACTTTCTTTCTATATATACATGACTCACAAACCTTTTAACATTTATACATACATATACTCTCTCGTTCTCTTAACTTAAATTTACTTTTTGAAAATGAGAATCATAGAGAAGAGAAGACGACGACGACAATGATGATGAGAGAGAAGAAAAAGAAATGAAGAATTTATATCGTATGTATATACTACAACAACAACAACAACAATATCAGACAGGTTCACTTTTTGAACATATGATTTGTTTCGATGTCAGTTAGAATACAAGATGAACTTGATGTGAAATTGATCGATCGATCAAGCAACGAAAAAAATAAGAATAAGAATGAAAATATCTTATACAGGTGAGAGAGTTACCATATCTAACGATGTGCTAAGATTTATTATTATTTTCTTCTATCACACCTTTTTCTTCTTCTCTCGATTGTCATAGTTTCACTTAGTTTGATGATAATCCAATAGAAAATTAATATACGTGATTATTCAAGGTATTCAAAGCTTCTTCCTCAATTTGCATTAAAATATAGAAAACGGAAATACAACAACACATGCAGGCCATCCCTTTTTTTTTTTCTCTAACATAACTAGATATATATACACACGTCAGGGCGGGATTAGAGACGATGACTACCTTTATATTTGCTCAATTTGCACACGTACATTAAGAGAGTGACCAGCAGTATAACGAATCATCTATACATTCTTCTTTTAGATATGACAAACATCGAAGGTATCACGCTCTATTCACTATGAAGGAAATGTTGATAAAAAGGATTTATTCGTTTACATGTAAATCATCAGGGTCATTCATTTCCCTTCTCCTACTTCTTTTTTTTCGAATGACCCAAAAAAGAAAAGATTCTTTTATCACTAAAGATCATCAGCTTATAGAGTAAAATAAAAAAAAACATGTTTTCTATCCGTTTTAAAAGATTCAAAAGATAATAACTAAGAGTAGCTTATAGATAATATAAAATAAACAAATATCGTTATCACAGTTACTCGAAATATTGAAGAAGTAGATATTTATTGCCACTTCCACATTTCATTTTTATCAAGTATATAATAAATTAATTTTGTCAAACTTCAAGTATGATCATGTTCTATTCAATTAATATGATTACATCCATAGCACCTACTCATCATTATTATTTTCTTTCTCAGAATGAATTTTTCCCTATTTTCTAAAACAAAAAAATGAATATGGGAACTTAATGAATATTCTATTGATAAAGATGTTTGTTAAGATACATTATCATTTGATTCGTTTATTGTTGTTTGAAAAAGAATATGATTGGCTCATAGTGCAACAACATTACGATTGGTTGAAGGTCGTTAAGAGAAGCAGAAAAAAAAAACTTGCGAGAAGAAGGTTTCTCTCTTTCTCGCAAATTAATAATTGCAATATAGAAGAAGAAGAAGAAGAACCGTTTTTTTTTCTTCATTCTCAATCGAGACGAAGAAGTAAAAGTTTTTTCCTCTTTCTCTCTGTCTCTCTCTCTCTCTCTTGCTCCCTTTCTCTTTTTTTTTCTCTCTCTCTTTTGCGATAAAGAGATGTAAAATCTACAGAAGAAGAAGGGGCCAATATTATTCTAGCAAGCAGCAATCAGCAACGACGACGCGCGAAGCAAATATTGTTTCCATTTATTTGTAACGCACAAACATATCCACGCGCGTGTACACGCACGTATCGTGCACATATATATCTATATCTATATCTATATATATATATATTTATTAAGATTTTTCAAGAAGTTGTATAGAAAAAAAAGTATGTGTGTCTACTCAATTATAAGTACATATTAACAAAACTAATATAAATAATTTTTTTTATCGATAGATGAAGAGAGAAAGAGACAGTTGATTTAAATAAAAACAAAAACAAACATTAGTTTTTCTTCTTTTTAATATATTTACAGTTTCATGTCATCATCACCCAAAACATCAGGGACTTATCCAACAAATTGTTGTTATCAACAATCTCCCTATGGAAATAATCCTCCAGGACAATATTCTCTTGTACCACTTCCACCACCATCACATCATCATCATCAACAACAACTAGTCAATAATAATGGTCAAACCTTGTCACCAACATCTTTATCTATGGTTTATAATAATGGTCAACAACAACCTACATCATCATCATCACCTTCTTATGGAACACCTTCATCATTAAATGTTCTTCATACACTTTCACCAACACGTTATCAAAATCAACAAATCAATGATAAAGTAAATAATAATTCAACAACAGTTATAACTAACGGACAAGTACAATCAATGCCAGTTAATAATGTTACAAATAGCGCTGCAGCATTGGCAGCTGCAACAGCATATAGAAGAAATTTTAATGCATGTGCTAAACCACCATATAGGTAATTTCTTCTTTTTTTCTTATCTAAATTGATGGATTTTCTTTTTCTTTTTTTTTTGCAAATAGTTATATATCTTTGATTACAATGGCTATACAATTATCATCAAATCGTATGTGTACATTGTCAGAAATCTATCAATTTATAATGGATTCATTTCCATATTACCGTCAAAATCAACAAAGATGGCAAAATTCTATTCGACATTCATTAAGTTTTAATGATTGTTTTGTTAAAGTACCACGAAGTCCTGATCGGTAATTTAGATCTTTTTTTTTCGATTAATATATATGTATATATTCTGTTTAATAGACCAGGTAAAGGTTCTTATTGGACATTACATCAAGATGCAACAAATATGTTTGAAAATGGTTGTTATCTTCGACGACAAAAACGTTTTAAATGTAAGTTTTTAATTGATCGGTATATAAATTAAAATTTATTTGTGCTATAAAAGCTTTCGTAGGTAATAAGCGTGATATGTCATGCCGTATGCCACATGATCGAGATTCTAATAATAATACTCGACGTAATGGAATGAATAATAGTCTTGATAAATCAACAGCATCAACAGGTAGTGGACAACGAAGTCCACTTTCATCTGCATCGGATAAATCATGTGATGAACAATTATTACTTATGCAACAACAACAGCAACAACAACAACAGCAGCAACAACAAAGATCAATGTATATGCAACATCATCCACAACAAGCATTATCTGGTAATACAATTTATTAAGAAAATTTATTTTTTTTATTTATAATAATTAATTTTTTATAGCATCAGAATCACCAGATTCTCGTAATTTACAAATTTCATCATCAACATCATCAGGTGCAACTGCTGGTGTTAAACAACTTAAACAGGAACAGTGTGAATTTAATCAAATGTCATTTGATCCTCATACATTTCCTGGTTATTCACCATTTGCCATCAATACACTTATTATGCATCCAAGTTTTGGTGATAATCCTGCAGCATTAAATGCATATTATGCATCACAATTGCCACAAACAGCATTTGTTCCATCATCATCAACAGATTATTATCATCATTCAGCAATGTATGCACCGCAACCAACTGCATTGTAAAGAAGAAGAAGAAGAGGACTTTTTTAATTATGTTTTGTTTCGTTTTTTGATTTTCTTTCTCTCTTTATATCTACCTGTAGATATTTGACATACATTCCATCATACACCTCCCTGCGTTGTCGCTTGACTCTTTTTTTCTTGATCTATTTCGCTTTCTTTTTTTGCTGCATACTTACCCTTTAAATCGTTTTGTTCATCCCTTCTTTCCGATTCGCAACATATAATACAGAGAATTCTATTTTGTATTTTGTTCTTCGTCTTTATATTGAAAAAAGAGATTATTCGTCATTTTTCTTCGTTTTTCTTTCTTTTTTTTGTTTCATCTAAATACCGATGGAATGTACAATCGTGCATGAGAGATATGAATTTTATTATATACTTCAATGTTTTGTTAAATAAATTATTTGACAAATATAATATTCAATTAAACTAATTTTCGATAGGGTCTTAAGATAACAGAAGAAAATTTTTTTTTATCTAAGTACTTCTCAATAAAATGAGTCATTGTTATTTTTATATACATTGGGAGTCAATCAAATATTAATAAATATTATCTTGATATAGGATAAGACTTTCAAACTTATTTTATTTTTTAATATAATTGAATGAACTATGATCGATAATATAAGAGTTTTTAAATTTTACATATATATTAAGTCAATAAGAAAGATCTATATTAAACCTTATAGGTAAGATCAACAAAAACACAAGTTAATCAGTTTTACCGGCAGGAAATAAAGGAAAGCGGTGGTGTCTGAGTAAAATAAGATATTTTTAGCATTTTTCATATAAAAAACTGATAAGATAATGATAGTGAAATAAATGATAACATATTTAGTTGCTACCTTGAGAAAACAAGTAACGCTCGTTCGAGGACTCGCTTAGCTCTTTCTCGTAGAAATGCATCCTCTTCACGTTTACTAGAAAAAAAATTGAAAACCCTGAAAAATCGGCCTTCGATGTTTTTTTGACCTTTCCCGCTCTTCATGGTCACCCAATAGACCTCAGATTTGAAGTCTCGGCATCGAAATACCTCAAGAAATGTCTTTTCCGGAAAATTGGTCATCGATGTTTTTTTGACCCTGCGGACACACAAGCAACCAAACAATTTATTTCTGCTGGACTCTTCTCTACGAGAAAGAGAATAGTTAGACGAAAAGGTTATCTCAGAAAATCTATTTCGATAGATTCAATTTTATCAATTATTGAATTCTTTATACATTGAGTAATATCATGACATTGACTTTCGAATAATTTGCAGAAATTGGAAACGTTCTGTAAGCGTATGAATCATACTTCATCTTTAGAAAGATTAATCTTACATAAAAGAATACGACTCATTTTATAATTCTGTATAAATTTTATGTTTTTCTATTAAAATGATAACCGTTTTTTTTATATTTCATAATAACTTGAAATATTAGTTGAATTAATTCTTATTGACAAATTTGAAAAGCATAAATTATATCGCTTGTTTTCATATTTTTACATAACCATTTGCAAAAGTACGAAATAGTTCAAGTAACAAAAAACTTCATCTTACAAATATAATAACTTTGATGTTTTGTACATATCTAACAAGAAAAAAACTCAGTAAATCACACAAATTCAGACAATAACTTCAAGAATACATGTACATTACTTAATTTTTCTTATCTAACTCGATATGAAATGCATGTTAAATAACAAAAAAAAGGCACACTAACTTAACTTCCATTAACTAACTTTAACAAAATGAAAAGAAAAAACTGTAAAATCTAGATTAACAAAAATAAAAAAATATCACATAGTTATATTTCTTTGGATTGGTGGTATAGTTGATTGCCATCGAAATTGTTCGAGATGTTTCTTTTCAAATGACCAATAACCAAATTTTTTCTGTTCAAGATAACTAATCATAGCACGTTTTTTCTGATGATATTCTTTTGATGTTTGTTTGAGATTATAATAACTTGAATCGGATGTAACTAATGGAATTTTTAAACGTTGACATACATGACGATATTCACTTAGAAGCACAACTTTTGATACAAGACTTGTACCACTAAAAACAACAAAGAAATTAATTTTATATAATTTAACAGAGATTTATTTCTTACCCAGTTACAGGTCGACCACTACGTGCATCAATTACTTCACCTTGAAATGAAGTTGACCATGCATAACTATAATCACAATCAAAGTCTTGTGGTTGAACAAGTGGATATTTAACACGACCTAATATATATATGAATCAAGTAAAAGAAAGCATTAGACTTTCTAATTTTACCAATCATTGGATGATGTACTCGTACAGGATCTGTTGCTTTTTCTAATCGACAACATATAGCACGTGATGTATGAGATTGTTTAAAACCACTTACTATGAATAAAATATATAAATAATTAGAATAGAAGTGAATGAAATCAATACATACAAAATGTAATAGAAGCAAGTTTAATCGGTTCAATGAGATTCGAAAGAAGTGCACCCTGAACACCAAGTACATTCCATTTAAGAATTTTATCACTACATGACATAATAGCAAAACGTTGAAGAGCTGAAAAGAAAAAACAAAGAATGATTTTTATTTTGATATTTTTACGAAATTTACGATCAGCATCAATTGTTTCCATGCCAATTGATAATTTATATCGTAGATGACCATGTTCTGGATGTTCATAAATGGGTGCATGGCCAGCTGCTCTCATTTGTACAAGATCATAAGGAGCCATTGGTCCTAAATTGATTACAAAGTTATTAAATACAAGTTAATAGAAGAAAATACGCACATACCATCACAATCATTTGGTAGAAATTCTCGTCCATCACCAGTAGGTGCTCCGGATATAAGTAAATGAATAGAAACATGATTTTTTAATTGAGTTTTAGTTGAATCTTTTTCACTGGTTTCCAAAATTGATCGAATAGAACTACCATTCGCATAATTAATTAATTCACCGTATAAATATCTATAGACAAATAAAAGTTAGACTATAAGGATTCGATTTCAAAACAAAAATTCATCTATATTTGTTGTTTATTTATCCTATACAAATGTACTTTAAAGTAACCACATCGTTCTGTTATTTCAATGAAAAGTATTTCTTCAATTATATACTGACTAATAATCTGCAGATATCTAAATAATTAATTAATGAGATTTTTGTAATCACTGATCATATAGTAATTCTGTTTGTTTTAGTTTTAGTTACTAGTGCCTTTAATGAGCTTGTATAAGTATAGTCATAGGTCTTCTCCAGCAATGTAGGGCTTATCGAATCAATTCTTGATAAATATTACTTATTATTAAACTTACTGTATAAATGAACGTCGAGCAAGAGCTAATGCATGACAATCAAGTAATGATTCACCCATTTCACTAACACTTTCAGGGTCTGGACATCGACTACCTATACCAAAAGCTACGACACGACCAACATCTCGTTGAGCTATAGAATATAAAGAAAATATATTTTCATAAAATCATGAATACATTTCAAAAAACGAACTTTTTTTAACAACAAAAGCTGCATAAAATCGATTATGAATTGTATCAAAAATATCCGAATGATCATTAGCTCGATTATGTTTTATAAAATCTGCTACTGTATTGGAAATTTCTTCATATTCAGTTAATGCAACCATTGGTTTACTTGTAATAATCTACAAAATATATATACATACAAGAAATATGTCATCTAATTTTATTTACATGTGATGGTTGTTTTTTCATAAGTGCTTCTAAAGCACGTTGTGATGCACGTCGTCTTGCATCTGTAGCTGTATATGCATAAACATCAGAAATTTTTGTTTCATCATTATCCAAAATAACCCATGATCGATATCTATATAAAAGAATTTAATTATTCTTTGACAAAAAGAAAAAATCAATACTTACAATGTTCTTTGATCGGGATTTTTTGGATCAGGTTCACATGTTTCTGTTTTAATATCAATAGGTAACATATTTGCTTTACAATATTCTTGTAAATTTGTAATAGGATTTTCAATTTGTGATGTCAAACCAGTTGTAATACCAAAACTACTTATTGGTGTACTTGTTGAGTATTGATTCATTGATGATGGTGGTCGCCCAGATAAGACTGATTCTCTACCATACATCGTCATTGGTACTTCATTATTATTAACAAGTGGATATGGATTATTTATAGTTGATGCACGTGATAATGCACGATCAGTATTAACACGTTGTAATGCATGTGCAACACCTTTCGATTTTAAAAGTTCATGATCACTGAATGAGAGAAAACAAAAGTTTTAGAATATTTAAAAAAATTATTTCTATACGTTGCAAGTAAATTTAATTTTTGTGTTAATTCTTCGACATTAGCTGATGTATAAAGATGTTCAGGATTATTTGATCCGTTTTCAACGATTTTATGACCATGTCGATCAATTTTAACATCAGATATTCCTAGAAATAATTAAGTATAAGATTTTAAGAAAATAACATTGTATGCAATCTTACCGGCAAATTTTGTATCGAATGCTTCTTCATCAAGATCAAGTAATGCAGCAAATGCACGTCGTGCGCCAGCAATTTTTGCTTCTTTTTTACTTTTACCTGTACCCTATTCATAGAAAGAAATTTTTATATATTATATAAATATTTGGTTGTTTATACTTGAGGAAATTGTACATCATCAATAGTTGCATAATTTGCATATCGATATCCAGAACCAGTTTCTGTATATCCAATAGTTTTTTTTTGTCATAGAACAATATTCATTCAGACATTGAACAGGATTTTTTTTTTCCACGTAATAAATCTTCAATTATATCTGGTCCAATACGTTTTATTTGACCACCAATACGAGAACTAGAACGAACTCTAATGAGAAAATAAAGAAAATTTTATTTGAAATTATTAATTAAGAAAATATTCATACGAAGCTTGATCATTGAATGATTCAGTATAAGAAGGTCCGGCCGGCAAACGCTGCACTGCAAATGTGAAGCGATTGTCACCCATTGATAAGGAAAAATCTAAAATATATCTAGAAATATATATAACAAAGATCTCGTAGTAACATTCGAATTAGTGGCAAGATTAATCTTTTGTTCCAATTAAAAACTATAATTGTATTATTTGTATATGTAACAAAATCAATCTGAGTATACGTATATATCTCTTAGCATAATTAATTCAAGTTTGTAGAAAAAGAAATAATAAATAGATTGATTTTAATTCCATCAATATCAAATGCTTAGTTTAAGACAATTTTTTTCACTTTATCGAACAATATCATTTATACAATGTGTCTTAAGTAGATATATCATTTAGTTGACTACTTTAATTTATCTATTTCCATTGTAATAAAGAAGAGGAAATTTTATCGACGTGTATAATATATCAGATATAAATAACAACTCAAGTTTAAAGAGTAAAAACCATATCAGGACATAATGTGATAGCTTCACTATAATATTACAAGAAAAGTAAATTGAGCTTTTACTTGTTCGTTAGTCTGTAATTATTAACATGTAAAAGCTCAGTTGTCATTAATATACATATTCAATAAAATTTAAAAATATATTGTATAAAAAAGACCGGAACATTGACTTTAGTTTCATTTATTCTAAAGTTAATTGTAGCTTCACTAATCAAAATTTTGTTATCTAAGGAAATGAGAACGTAATTGTCGAGCTTTTCAAAGTTAAAAAGTCTATAAACATATATGAATAGACTTGAAGCGAGATATAAGCATTCGTGATAGTCATAACATGCATTATAATTCTAGATAACCTGAATATTGAATAAGAAATGTAAGAACAGGAAATTGGTTTGAAATAAACTATAAATAGTTAACAAAGGTTTATTAGATCTAATGTCATCCTTGAAATTAAACGAGATTTGTTCACTCAAATATAATCATTAGATACCATTGTAAAACAACATTATTCAAACCTTTAAACTACTTCTTCAATTAAAAATTTTCGATGACCCATCTACTTGAAATTTTATGACATTATTTAGTATAAAAAAGCTTCAAGTAAAATTTCGTTCTTCCTATAATCGAATTTTTACCCGTTCCAAACCATTCAATTGAAAACTATGGATTGGTAAGTATATAACGCCCTCTATCACGGAGAATTTTAATGAATTATAATTATTTATTTTTTTATTTTTATATAAAAAAGTTCTATAAAAATGAAAATTTTGTTCTTTTTTAAATTATTTCTAACTAAGACATACTTATGTCAGATAAAAGCCAATCATAATTAAAGGCCTACGCAGAAAACCACGTTCGCATATATAGTCTAATTTTAGTTTCTTTACGAATACAGGTAAATCTCTATTCGATTCAATCGTATTGTTTATTTGTTTATCATGAATTTGGTTACACCAAGACAACGGCAAGAATGGTTAGGAAAAGCAGAGGATTATGCTGATCTTGTAAATTAGAAGTTTTTTAAATTAAAATAAATATTTATTCAAATCTTTTTTTTTTTCAAATAGTTTGTTCAACGTACTAAATATATATTACCGCATGCTGCAAGATTTTGTTTAGTATTAACATTTATTGAAGATGGTATTCGTATGTGGACACAATGGGGTGATCAAAGAGAATATATTATGAAGAGTTGGAATGTTGGATGGTTTCTTGGAACAATGTTTGTTATTATTAATTTATTAGGTCAACTTATACCATGTGGAATGATTTTATTAAGAAAAAAGACTGATATTGCTTGTGGAGTATTATTTTTTATTGTTGGATTTCAAGTAAGTTAGATTTTTATCACAAAGATAAATTAGTCTGATAACAAATTTTGATGTATTATACTATTTATAATTTAACAGCATAACGAGTAATCTGATTTTATGTTACCGTTCCAAATGAGCAGTTTTATTTACCTGTATATAAGAAAATGATAGATGTTTTTGCATGTTTATCAGATGCAATTTTCTATGACAGTAAAATTCTTTTCGTCAGTTTCAATATTAAACTTTAAAATCTTTTTCTGATAAAAGAAATACGAATTTTTAGTTTTTGTCATAATAAATATTGATTTAACCTGTATCGCCTTCAATTATGATCATTATATTCACCAATATTTTGAGTCATTACCTTTCCATCACGGTCACTGTCAAGGTTGGTAACCATTATCGACAGGAAAAAAATAACGTATTAAATACTTAGTAACATACACGTAGAGGTGTAAGTCATCGGCTTCAGCAAAAACCGGCTAACGGCTTACAACTCTATCATACACGTTTAAAAAAAAAAGCATGATATGAATTAAAATAAAATATTAACCCTAGAAAACTTTTTGAGAATCCGCTTTGACCCTCATAATTTTATTTTACGTTAACAGGTATATTTTTTCGACCAATCGTTTCTTTGATTGTTAGAGTTCACTACTTTTAAAAGATTTTCTGTTTATAACGGTCGTTCCCATCTATTATAAAAGGAAATGTTGTTGAACAAATGCATCAGATTAAAAAAGTTATCTTTCTTGGTATCTTAAATGATCGTTGTGACTAAACATTCGAACATGTCATAATTTGATGGTTTAAAGACAATTAGTTTTTTCTTTTTTATAGGCAATTTCATATCGAATCATGTGGGAACCTCACTTCTTACTTAGGTAATAATCAATTTCATATCTAATAATATTTTATTTTAGGACGTTGGTTATGATAATTTGATGAACTATCACTATATATTAAAGTGAGAATTGAAAACAAGACATAGAAAAAAAAAGACATGATTCTATACAATAAAAAAAATTACAATCTGATTTATAATTGCTGCTTTATACAAAATTTACTTGTATCAAAAAAATCAAAATTTTATTTTCTCTATTTAGATCATGTGCATTAATTGGTGGTTTAATTTTATTAATGGTTGAAGATCGTAAAGATTCACGAGCCTTATTTGCTGGTGTTCCAACAATGCATAATAATGCACCGAAAAATTATATGCAATTAGCTGGACGAATGTTATTAGTTATTATGTTTTTAACTAGTGTTCATTATGATTTATCATTCGTATCAATTATACAAAATTTAATTACTGGCGTTGGTATGTTATTTGTTGCTGTTGGTTATAAAACAAAATTAACTGCCTTACTTCTTGTTGTCTATCTATTATTTATTAATTTTTATGCAAATCGTTTTTGGACCATATCTGATTCACGTGCATTACATGATATTTTGAAATATGATTTTTTTCAAACAATGTCGGTTATTGGTGGTCTACTTTATGTTGTTACACTTGGTCCAGGTGGTGTATCACTTGATGCACGAAAGAAAGAGTGGTAAATTAAATAATAGAAAACAAAAACTGCATTTTTAACTTTTTTGTTCAATGTATTACATATTTTTAATCTAAAAAATAATAAGTATTTATTTAATAATTTTTGTCATGTACTCATTTATGTTGTAGCGTTTATTTTCTATATTATTTTTGTTGTTGTTTTCTATTGTTAAATCAAACTTTATTTATATTTTATGTTAAAGAACAAAATAAATAACATCTATGTTTAATTCTAAATGTTTTTCTTTTTTATTCATTTTTTATTTCAACAATAGAAAAAAAAACAGATGTGTAAGTTTTTATTCCATTACTGTAGATATTTTCTTTAATGGATAATACATCGAAATTAAATGATTTGGTATGATATTTATTTTTATTTAGTTAATATATAAGATTTTTATAAATTAATTATCTTGGGTTACCGGAACTTTGCCATTAACTGTTACAATTCAATTGACGAATGTCTAGGAGAGATGTTTGACAGAACAGAGAGCGAATCAAAGCGGGGTTTATCGGTTCAAGAGTATAGTCGATTCGTTTTCGCTCTCTGGCACGTTATGTATAATAGTTATAAAGAGAGAATGAAACATTGTATAGAGATTAGATTAACTACATAAAACAATCGGTCAAAGGTTGTAACGCATATTTTTACGAAATGAGTAATAAATCAATTAATACGATTTCGATTCTATTTGACATCATTTTTCAAGAAATAATTTGAGTTCAGTTAGTTTTCGCTATTTATGGCGGAAGTCCAATGAATTTTCGTTAATTGGCAAAGATCCGAAATCTCATAGTTTTAAATGAAAATAATCTATATAATTGAATTATTTAGGGTTTGGGCGGTGCACAACAATCAGAAGGTCCACTTCCATCAACATCAGCTGAAGATTATATGAATGATGTAAATTCTATACTGTAGTTTATTTTGTAATGAATTTGTTTTATAGCCTATCCTCGAAGAACAATGGGCAATGAAAGCATTTCAACATGCTGAAACTTATTTCAATGTACGAAACATAAAAAAGTATTTTATTCTATAAAATTTCTTTGTATTATTTAGTTACTTTGTTCCATTGAATCGAAAAAATTACGTTTAACTCGTCATGATGATGAAATTTATTCTCGTTTTCGTGCGGTATTTCCTGATTTAAAAGTTGATATTCTCGATGAAAATCAAATAAAATCAGTTGAAGGAAAAGAAGTAAAATTGAATTAATTTTTTCAAGAAAAAAAAAATTCTTTTATTTATAAAAGTTATGGCGATCATTTTGTGAAGAATTTAAAGAATTAATTGAAGATTATAATTATGGTACACTTATACGTACTGATTCCAAAGGTGAATATAGCAGCGACAATTCCTTTCTCGGTAAAATATTTATTAATTAGAAAAATTTATTTCTATAAATAATTTCTTTTACAGTTGTACGAATTCAATTTTATGCTATTGAAATTGCACGTAATCGTGAAGGTGCTAATGACACTATTCGTGATTCATTTGGATCGAAAAAATTGTGATAAATATATATGTTGTCTTTGAAATAAAAATAAAAAGATCGAGGATGATAAGAATATATAAACAGATATAAATGTTTTTTTTTCTTCGTTTCAGTTAATAATGACTAGATGGGATAATTTACACGAACGTTATTTTAATTATTTAGCTACGTTATCATTTGATAAAGCAAAAGAACTTTTAGTATGTTATTTATTAGTTTTATTTTATAATTATTATTATTATTATTATAGGAAAAAGATGGAAATAAAATGAATAATGATTTTGTACAATATTTTCATATGTTAGTACAATTTGAACGTAGTTATCATAATTTCGGTTTTGTTGTTGGTCCAAAAGGAAATTTGAGTAATATAAAAAAAGATGTAAGTAGTGAATTTATTTCTATTCTCTTTCTCGTAGGGAAGAGTCCAGTAAACATAAATTGTTTGTTTGCTTGCTTATCTGTTCGCAGGATCAAAAAAACGTCGAAAATTGATTTTTCGAAAAAGACATTTCTAGAGGTATTCCGATGCAAGAACTTCGAATCTAATGCTAGTTTTTCAAAAGTCTTTGAGAAAACATTTTTTAGACAAAGGATCATTTTTTTATATAAAATTTGACTAAATGATTTTTTGAGGTCGGGGAGCACGGATCTGATGTTCGTGTTTGCAAGTTATATAAGCAAAAGGTTCCATAGCATTGTAGAGCACTATTTCTACGAGAAAGAGCTAAGCGAGTCCTTAGACGAGCGTTACTTGTTTCATAATCAAGAATGTTTTTTTAAATAGAAATCTTTGAGTCAATGTTATTCTGATCTTCATATGTCATTAATCGAAGGACAGGTAAAAATTAAACAAAAAAAAAATTTGTTTTTTTTATAATATATTTTAGACAAATAATAAACCGAGTAATATGACGCAAGCGACTGTAGATGAAACAAAAGAGATAAATTATCTTCAACAATTAAATGCGGGTCTTATTACATTTCTTAGTATTCGAACAAGTCTAATGAAATTGTACTATATGATAGTTTTATATATATAATATGTCTAATATTTTTCGTCTAAACTGTAGATATGAACAAATTTCCAGTGCAGTAAAACGTAATGAACATAATGTTCGTTTAGAAAATTATCTTAGTGAAACAACATCTATTTCACAAATTGATATGTCTTCATTGAACATTCCTGTACTTAATCCAATTCGTTATTTATTAAAGTAAAAAATATCTTTTAATAAATATTGTTTCTTTTTCATTGAAATTTTTAAGACATGAAATTGATTGTTTATTATTATTGATTCAATCTTATGTATATATTTGTGACTATCAATATATGAATGGTATATCGACATTACATCATATGCATTGTATATTAAAAGAATGGAATGATAATATTGAAAATCAACAAAATACAAATCATCGTTTTACATTATCAAATTCAAGTCCATTGAATTTTTTTAAATCACCAACAAAACCAGCATTATATACATTTTATTTCAAATTTCATGAATTACTTGTTGCAAAAGTAAATCATTTTTTCTATTTGATCTATATTTTAATCTTAAAAGTGTGGATTACCGTCGGCGGGGGATTTGCATGTTTGGAAAAAGACTAATATTTTGCATCCGGGCTAATTCAGACATCTGCTCATGCCTATAAGTTTAGACTAACCTGCTATTGTTAGTCATACTCATATTGTCAACAATTAGGAGGCGCGCGGGGCGTAACGTCCCCCAACCTTGAGAATCTTTTTGTTTTTTTGCTCCCGACTGTTTTAAAGATAGAAAAAAACATTTTTTCGTTCTGAATGTAAACAAATATTTTTGCTGCACCTCTCCTGTCAACAATATAAAATTGTTCAAATAAATACTAGTCTTCATTTTTTTATTTTAGTTTACACTTTATTTTACCGATACTCTAATTGAATATGGCGGACAAGATGCTAAAATACCAATGGGAAAAACGAATCCAGAATTTTCTGCACGTATAGCACAATTCTATCGACGTTCAAATGTCGAATGGATAACACTTATTTTACATACAACAAAACAACAAATTAATTCTAGTCAAACGATACCAATAAGTAAAAAATAATATATTCTTTATTAAATTTTCTATGTATAATTTAATTCTATAGCTGAGAGTAATTCAAATCAATCATTACCATCTATGAATGATGATAGACCATATCAAATTATATTTAGTTATCCAAATAAACCAAATTCAGTTTGTGTTATATTAAGAAAAATTTTCTGAAACATAATTTTTTTTTTAATTTTATAGACTGATGAAATCGTTCAACAAATCATAACAAAAGTTTCAATTAATCATGATATGCTTATTAGTGGTGAAAAAGTCTTCTATAGTGGAGATGCTGTATGTATATTTCTTTTGTCTTGTTAAAAGGATTTTTTTATCTGAGAATGTACTTACGATTCATGACTTCGAATAGAAAATTGATATTTAATTGTATAGACATGCCAAGTACTTTTAACAGGATGTATAAGAATAGTTAGTTAAAGAAAAGCTATTTTCCTGACATGATATTCTTCAAAAAATCTAGAATAACTAACCTTCTTTTTTTTCTAGTCAGAAAATATATTTTCAGTTAATTAATTAGAAAAACTTCATACTCGTATAGACGATTTTTACGTATTTAACAAAAATTTGTCCGTAACGGTCGTGACAGCCGTACTTCGCACTTTGTGCTCTTCGTTCTTGCCTGTATTATTTTGACTACCTATGAGAAGAGAAACATGATAATCGTCCTTCAAAGTTACCTCCCAACTAATGAAAACGATTGATTTATGTATCACTAAATGTAAATAACAAATGATTAGTCCTGTTTATTTTTAGAATCAATCAAAAACATATTTTCTTCAAAATATTGATCCTCGCATTACTCTTGTTCTCGTATTCGCATCACATCGACAAGAACGTGATACGACCATAACCAATTTTCTTAATGAATTGCTCGATCTACTTCGTGGCTCCCGACAATTATTATATTTTAAAAATGCGTCAAAATAAATATTCATTTATATTTTATTTTATACATATACAAACTACATAGAAAAGAAACAAGAAAGAAACGACGCAAATAGAGTTTAACTAGGAATAAGTAGATATGGTAAATAAAACTGATTTGTTTGTAAAAGTAATTGTGTTAGATGATTTAACTGTTCACGAATATCTAATATTCGATTAAAACGATGTTGTTGATCATATGAATATGTTTCATTTTCACATTGATGTAAACTTTTGAAATAAACTTGTTCAAGTGTTATTAAATCATTTTGATTAATATCTTTATTTGTTTGATCTGAAATAAAAATTGAAATATTTTTACTTATTTATTAAAACAAAAACAAATTCAATATTTTCTTGTTTTTTTTTTCTCTTACCATATTGAATAACAACTAAAATTGATAATAACGTAAATTCTATATCTGTTAAACGTAAATTAATTAATTGTACTAAAAAATTTAAAAACCATTCAATAGTTCCACCTGATGATGATGATGACGATGGTGATAATGGAAGAAAATTCGCTTGTTGATATTCCATTAAACGTTGAAAACATATATTATATGATATTAAACTAACATGATTGTATTTAGTTGTTAGAAAATGACAAACAATTAATAGAATATATTTTGCCCAACGATTATTTAATATATATTGATTTAAATTTTTATCTAACGATGAATAAAATGATAATGAACGATACCAAGTTATAAATGAATCAATTAATAACTGTGAGGTATTTTTTATTGAATGATCTGTTAATGGTACTCGACTGTGAACTAATGGTTTTAAATGATCAAATAATGTATCCAATGTTGATAATGGATCAAAATGAAGTGAAACATTTGTATTTGATTTTATACATAATGACTGATTTAATTTATTTTGTATATTTGCTCGAAGTTCAGCATCAGAAAAAACAATTTGTTCAAAATTTTTCGTCTGTAAAGGTGGACGGTTTATTTCTGTTTGTATTGCATTACCACTTTTCTCTTTATTATACTAGAAAAATAATAGAAGAATTTTAGATAATATTTTATTTATTTAGTTTCTATTAAATGATACTTACTCTATATAATTGAGCAACATTAGCCGGCGTTCGTCCACCAGGTGTTCGATCAAAACGAACAGCTCCAATAACCATTCCATTTGTTAGACATTTTGTAAAACGACAGTATTGACAACGATTACGTTGTGATTTATCAATTATACATGAACCATTTCCAACACAACGATATTTTTTTTTATTTTGTACTGTTCGTTTAAAAAATCCTATATATATACAATAAATATAATTTTTCTAGAAAATAAATTTTAAATAGAATTACAAACCTTTACAACCTTCACATGTTGCTAAACCATAATGAACTCCTGTTGCTCGATCATGACAAACGCCACATTTCATATGTGTTCGTGCTTGCTCTCGTAAAGATCTTGGATGATTTCCAGCTAATACAGAACTTTCTTCTTCATTCTAAATTCCAAAACAATTGAATTTAGTTTTTGTATGAAATCTTTTATATGACTTACTTGATTCGTATATTTGTTAAGTGATTGAACCATCTCATTTTCTTTTCGTTGAAGTTCATCAATATCTGGTGTAAATAAATTTTGAGAAAAATCTCCTTTAATCGATCGTGATGCTTCTTGATTATAATAATTTTCAAAATTTCGATCAATATCAAGTTCAGGTGTTGTAGATGATGATGTCCATTCATCAGAATTCGTTAAATCAATTTGATCATCATTGCCATGTTCTGATCGATTCGTACGATGTCGTTTAAGTTTAAATTTTTTATATAAATCATATTCATAATTTGGTGATGTTGCTGAAGATATAGGTGATGATGATGATTGTGATGAAGACATACTTTTCATAATAATATGCTTCTTTTTTTTCTTAAAGAAATGATGTGTAACGTTGTCTTAAATACAACAATCGAATGATTAGCTACAAATATTGTTTAAACTAGACCAATTTGTTAACAAGGTTGTACAGTCATAGATAGATGAATAAAATTTGTTTAGTGACGAGAGACTGACAGTATATTAATATATAACACGCGTTGGTTTGTCTGTTCTGTATCTTAAGAGAACGATAAATATATAGTATGGTATGCTCATTGCTTTCTTTTTCTTTTTCTAGTGAGATAGGTAGTAGCGTAGAGTAAAAGGTCGTAACAACCTTTGTCAGTATATCCTATAAAGGAACATACAAAATAACACATAGGTATTTGACAAATACTATTAAATATAAATAAGACATGGCATCAAGTCTAACCAAATATGTATTGATACAATGAGTAACGTATTTTATCTCTGAAACTGAATTAATATTAGAAAGAAAAAGAGGGTATTTTTTTTTAATATCAGACTAAAACGTATATATGTCAACAAAATTATAAACGCTTATCAGTTGTCATAGACATTGATACCTTCGTTATTTATTTGACATTAGCTAAATACCTTGACGAATTAATATTTTTTTGCATAAAATGATTGTATAATTATTTCAAATTTAGTTCATAAAAATAAAAGACAAAAGAAAAAAATTCGAACTTGAAATTATTTTAATAATATAATTAAATATTTTTTAATTATTAATAAATTAAAAAATATCTTAAGTCACCATATACTTTAGATATTTATATGCAATGAAGTACAGGTCATGATACCCTGTTTGTCTTCTTCATCAGACATGATGCTCTTAGTAGAGGAATATCTCCATTACAACGCGTTCTTTTACAGCATCATCTGTCAATGTTAAAAATTTTTTTCCCGCAAGTATCTTAGTAAAACGTGATACGTAAGAGAATCACCACGCCCTTGTTCCTTCCTTCCTTCTTGTCATTCTTGTATAAGGATGACGAACATCTTAATACAGAAAAATCTTTTTTTAATACTAAATTTATATCAAATTATTTACAAGTATTTTGACAAATTGTACCAAATATGAAAAAAACAGGATACAAACAACCTTTTTTACTCCTATAAATAATTAAAAGAAAAATGGAAAATAATGTTGGGTTATTGTAGAAAAAAATACTTACTTTTGTTAATGAATAATTACATGACATATTTTCTTTTCCTGGCTAGAACATCATAGGTCACTAACACTTCAGACAATTAGTTTTGTTCTCAAAGTCTTTAAAACTTATAAAAGAAAAATATAAATACAACAACATACTTTATTCTTACTTCCATTAAAACAGAATCCTATTGAGTATGATAATCGTTTTTAAATGATTAAACTCTATGTCAAGTTCAACCTAATATGTTTTTCCAATCTCTAAATACTCAAAAGTTACGTATTAACTGAATACACGAATTTTTTCAAATAACGATTAGAATATTCAGGCGGAATTCATATAGGAAATTTCAATATGTTTTTAAAGCTAGTATCGGGTGGCGCAGATTAAATGGACCTCTCAGTATTTTGCATTTTTTTCACTTATAATTTATCATAGACAAAAATGTTTTTTGTAGAAAGATTCCTTGTGAAATTCTCTACAAAACGTATATATTTTTATTATTTTAAATACCATCCATTATTTTGAGAAATGCGGTACAAACGGTTGGTCGAAGAAGCGTAACTTTCAAACAAAAGGTTTTAGTACGGTTATCATATCTCAGAATTGCAGAGCTATGGAGAAATGTGACTTGGTAGGTTTTGTAGAGAAAAGTTTGTTCTACAACACAGTATAGTCAGATTATCAAATACATTTAGATACTATGAACAAATGTTGATAGAACATTGTATAGCATACTCATATACAAAAAAAATATTTTATATTTTTTAAGATCAATATGCCTTACAATATTCTATCAACATTTATTCGTAATATCCGAGTGTATGTGAGGAACCTCCTAAAGGATTTTGTAGAGCAAATCTCTCTCTACAAAACTGACTATTTCATACAACTATATAATATAACCATTTTGAGATATATTAATCGCTTTTTAAACACAGTCATCATTAAAAACCTGTACTTCATACTTGTTCAGTATTTCGCACATAACGTCGTCATTTTTCAATAAAGTTTTTAAAGTTTTTTTACCAAAATAATCAGTAAAAAATTCTCTACAAAAATGAGGTCTGAAAGAAAATTTTTCTGAACACTTTCGTTATTTCGAGTGACTTCTCCCGGAACTATCTACTAGAAACATCTTGTTTGAAAGTTACGCTTCTTCGACCAACCGTTTGTACCGCATTTCTCAAAATAATGGGGGCTATTTAAAATAATAAAAATATATACGTTTTGCAGAGAATTTCACAAGGAATCTTTCTACAAAAAATATTTTTGTCTATGACGAATTATAAGTGAAAAAAATGCAAAATACTGAGAGGTCCATTTAATCTGCGCCACCCGATACAATTTATAATGGAATTCAAGGGAAAAGATCATTTATTGTGTATGATAAAAATATTGACATAAAGAAAATAACCTGGACATAATTTCTCATATATCAAAATGAAAAATATTTTATTTATGGTGATATTCTTTTGGTCCATATCAGTTTTCGATTTTTAAATAATCTATGACTACAATATGAATATTTAACTATCATATTATCCAAATGATATGATATATTTATAAATCAAAATATGAGTTAATTAGAAAATATGGGTAAGAGATAAATATAGAATACGAATATATGATGTCAAGGTGAGTACAGCTTGACAAGTTGAAAAATATTACAGTCATAATTATTATTAATATTAGTGATTGGGGACGAAAAAAGAATTTTTGTATTTTCAAAAAATTATTTAAATTCAAATTGAGTACGAATCGAGAATTTATTCGTAATATTTCTCCTTTCAGTATTATTTATTAACCTTAAATAAACAATATGTAAATCATAATATATTTCATCTTGTTTTTTATTTTTAAAGATTAAAAAGAATAAATGTCAGTCTATTTATCAGTTGAAAATTTATCTTGTCTGTATTATTTCATTATGAAAATGAGTACAATGCTACACAAAACAAAATGTTAATATGACCTTTTTCATCTTTAGAATTATAAATAATCTAGACTTGACCCGAAAGTATTTCATAATGTCTATTCGAATGATTAGAAATAGAGAAATAAAGGAATTTTATATTTGAATAAAAATTTATCTAGTTAATCATTGTGCCATATCATAATAGATTGAATACTAAGTATATTAATCTATTCGAATAAATAAAGTTTGAAAAATTAACTAAAAATAGATTTTCACAATTAATCATTTAGAATTCAAGCATTCATATGATAATTGTTTCAATCAATTAAATTTTATTTTATTATTTAAGAAGTAGACAAGCATCAAGGGATATTTATTGGTTGATATTTTTTTAGTTAAGATAAATTGAATAGAAAAAAAAATACAAAAATCTATCTTGATGAACCATTAAATTGTGTAAAATAAGCGGCAGTTGGTTGATTTGTATAAACAACTCGATCAAGATATGATTTAAGATTTCTTTGTTCATTTGATAAACGTTGATTATCATTTTTAAGATCATGTTCAAATGCACGTCGATCACGTTCAAGTTGTTTTTCTGCAATCATTCCAGCTTTAGCTTCAGCAATACGACGTTGATCCCATTCTTGTTCGCGTTGTCGTTCTTCTTCATCACGACGCTAGAAGAAAAAGCAAAAATCAAAATTTTCTCAATAACAAAATATTCACAAATTTACTTTTTTCTCTTCAAGTTGTTGTTGTTGTTCATCACGTATGCGCTGTAAGCGATCTTCACCCATACCTTTCCAACGATCTACAACAACTCTATGTGGTCCAAATTGACTCATAGCTTGATCAGGATTTTCTGATAATAAATCACTTGTAACCATATTTGTCATTTCAGCATAATTGTCATAATCGTCTTGACGTTTTTTCAACGCACGACGTTCTTGATTTTCTTGAAACTAGTTGAAAAAAGTTTTAAATATATTTCAAATAATCTATAGTAGAGATTACTAGGGTTTGTAGTTTAATGATAGTAAACAAATCACGGTTAATTTCATTTTTCTTTTTTGTTCAGAATAATAATTATCGTTATATTCTTTTTGAAAAATAGAAATTATCATTACGTTGTCTTTCCTTTCTAGTAACTACTTGTCATTATCTATGAATATTAGAAGTTTCGTGATACAAAAAAAAAGAAATATTAACCAATGAATGACAATAGAGAACTTCAATATATCATTCAGAAAACATTTTAAATTGGATAAATAGGTCGTTTTTTTTATTCGTATTAATTAAAAGTAAGTTTACAGATGTGAATTTTAGAGAAAAAAAAAGATATGTATAGATTATAAAATACTTGAATCAGATATATTATTTTCCTATTGTTTACAATTATCGATGATCTATTTTTTTAGGACAGTGTGCCACTAATCAAGTGTAAGTAGTTTCAATAATTAAATTAATAATATTGTACTCCTTAAGGGCATACAATTCAGAATGAACTAAATTACATTGTTAAAATTCATGACGATTTCCTGTGAATCACGAATAAAAATTCTCATTTCCATTATTTTCAATTAATTCTTTTAATTCCTAAATGTTTTTAATGATTCTTCATAATTATTAATGAATCAAAATAAAATAAAAATTGATTTCTCCTGATAGAAATCAGAGAAGTCAATTTGTTTCTCTTGAGTGTTTACGCTCTATCTCAATAATACAATTGAACATCAAGAAGAATGACTATTAGTAATCAGCTATATTTAGTTCTCTTATAGTTTTATTATACTTACAACATATACTGTGCTTATTCATTTAACAATAGTATGTACATAAAATAACATATAGATGGTAAGAATAATATATGTGTTAAGATTATAGAAAATTAGTTGCATTTTTATAATCAATAGCTCTACACTTAATGTCAAAATGTCGTTGTAACATAATTTAAAAAAAAGAAATGATTCTTTTATATTAATAAAGAAAAATAGTTCAGTCTTATTCTGAATGTAAATATGATTAAAAAGAATCTATTTTTTCTACCCTAATAATTGCCATGAAAACTACGGTCATTAAGTACTGTGTCTTCTGCTATACGCTTTTTTTTCTCGAAAATAAACATAAGTGTTACATGAAGTATTCTCGTTCTAGCTTAAAGTAAATAAATAATATGAATATTTGTATATGTCAATGCTTCATCATAGAATGTTCCTCATGCGTAAGTTATTTTGTATATTATGATGTCAATGTTAATGAATTATTAATATATGAATATTTTCCCGTTTTCTTTTTCGTTAGATTTGTAATTTTAATCTTGATTAACCTAGTGACATCATAGAAGTACTTCATTTTTTTGTTTTTAATTATAACTTACATTGTTGGTTACTCAATATTTCGTGCTTAAATAAATTTTTAAAGTTCATTCGCTAAAGCTCTGTAATTATACACAATACGAGTAAGTCATGTGTTAAGCACAGTTAATTTAACAATATGTAGTTCTTTCTTTCTTTTTTTTGATAGTATATTATATACCACGACATTTTTTGATAGAAGAAAAATATAAGGCTACTATTTTTCGAAGATTTTCTAATATGAGGTAGGAAAAAATATGCTATAGTTATGTGACTTACTAATGCGTCATTGTAATTTCGAACAGATTTATTAATATCCCTTCGGCATTGTTCTTCACCTCGTTGAAGTTCAACAGCTCGTTGATCTAATTCATTTTGTTTAGCAAAAAACAAACGATCAGCTGAATGTTGTTCTTGTTGTGCACGAAGTTGATCTTCTTTCTGTAAACGTGACCATTCACGTAATTGTTCTTGTTGATATTTCGCTCGTGCACGTGAATTAAGATCTTCACCTTGAAATTTTTGTAAAGTAGCTATACCACAACGTGGATCATCGTCAGAGATACGTGCTGGCATATCTTTCTTTAAAAAGTCTGGATCATTTAAATCCCATTCACCTATTAATTAGAAAATAATAAGAATTTTAGAAGAAAATCTTTTGACTAGTTTACGTTGAGCAAATGGTTGTTGATGTAAAGCACGAAATTCATTTAATGCTCGATTATTTTCTCTTTCATCATATTCTTGACGACGTTGAAGTAATTGAGCTATGGTATCATTTCGAACGGCATCTTTAGCTATTTTTATAAGAGAGAAAAAAAAATGTTTTTTTTGTTTAATTATAGTTGAGATATTTACCAAAGGCAGATGCTCGTTTTTGTTCTAAGTCTTCCATCCATTTACGATCTTGAATTTGTTGATCAAGAGTATTTTTATCAACCTATGTAACCGATAAGAATACAATTAAATTCGCAGAGTATTTCAAACCCCTATTTGTCGATATTTCGAATTGAATATTCGTCCTTGACGTTCTTGTTCAGCACGACGACGTCGTTCAATAGCTGCTTTTTCTTTATGATCAATGGGAAGATCGAGTTTATACATATTTAGTTTGCTTGAATGAAAGAGTGTATGTTAAATTTTTTTTATGAAGACAACAAAATATGTCCACCATTAGTGTTTAATATTGTCATGACAATAGAGAGAAGGGAAAGATGTGTGAATCAACGAAAGTATTTTTATTATGATATTAGCGACCTCTGTAAATTTAAAATTTTTTTTAAACTTAAATAATATAAGACAATTTTGTTTTATGTTTAATAATTTATTAGAAAATAATAAATATAATGACTACTATACTACAATTGACTTGAGAGAGAGAGAGCGCGTTTTGCATATAATCTAACTATCAGATAATAATCCAATTTAATAGATGTTACTATTTCAGTTCTAAATTAATGAGGTATTATTGAATATGTTTTAATCAATAGTTTATAGAAAGATTGAAATTAAACGTTCTGTAGTTTTATATTATACTTGAACAATGATGGTAGTGAATTTTTTAAATATCAAAGTATAAATCAAATATTTTATATTGAGTTTTCATCTTATTGACAATTTTATATATAAATCATTTTTTTAAAAAAGTAAAAATGAAATTTAACCGTCATAATTAAAATAAATCTACGCTGAATATTTTATGTTTCTATAAGAATTTCTTCCTACGATAAAAATATGATTAAAAGATTGTCTAAAGTATTCTTAACTTCTGTTTATGAAGGTACAACAACATAAATGAAGATTATGTTCCTAGTGAGCATCTCACATTTTCTCTTCTAAATTAGTTTTAAGTAATAAGCTGCTGTTTTCTATATTCTGTAGGTGGTAAAATACTTCTCAAAGAAAAATTATCTTGCTTTTAGATTATCAGACAACATATGAACTCTAACAAATGTTGATTCGGTGAGCATTATTATATATTACTATGTAGGTAAAAATATTTAATACAAATAGCTCATTGCTAAGAAATACTGTAATGATTTTAGTTATAGACTAGACATAATCATAAAACCTTTAAGTTAATACTGTTAAAGTGTTCTTGAGATAAAAATATGTTTATAGCATGAAATCGGAAAAAGAAACGTGCTGTTCAAGTAATATTTCTTTTGGATATGCATAAACTAATGTAATGTCTGCTTAATTACGTGTATAAAGAATAGTTTTGAAATATCTTACCACTTACAAGGAAAAACTTTCCTTCGCCTACAGATTATTCATGCTTTAATGATAGACGGTACACAATAAGTATTAGACGAAATAAATACGTGATAAACAAGAACACTTAGACACATTGAGTCCATTCATGTTTAGTTTACCAGTAAAGATACTTAGGATTATGATTCGGCTTTTTTTTCTATAGTTTATAAATATCATCGATTTTTATTCTTCAATAACCTTTTCATTAGTTGTTTCATTCTTTATAGTTTCTATTCAATTGAATTAAAACAAACTATTGCGACTAGAAAATACAATTACTTATGAAGCATAGTATTGTAATTTAAATATAAAAGACAAGAAATTATTCAATAATTTCTAATCGAAAATAACATATGCTTCAATAATCAAGGTCTATTCTATATTAACATCATCAAATCTTTCTTATATTAGTTCTTGCAATAAGTGCTCAAAAAGAAAAAGCATGTCCTTAATAAAGTATCATATTTATTGATAGAAAAATAGATCGGTTATCATTTGCTGAAACATCACATATTATTGATCTTGTTTAATTGAGAATCTCATATTAAAAAAAAAGAAAACAATACTAGTGAAGGAAATTACAGTACTTGAATATGTCACAACACACACTTCCGCACGGTTGCTTTTTTTACGCAAAAAAGGATCCATATTAAACAACGTATATATATATATATCTACGAACTTTTGATTTTTCTTTGCACTCATCGGAAGAATACTCTTGTCTTTTTCCATCTGTCTATCAAAACGATATGTTCGGCGCATTCTTTTATTTTCTTCTTCTTCCATTTTTTTTGCTGTTGTATAAGATGAAATAGTTCTTTTTCTTATTTCGAACATGTACTCATAGTTTACCATGTTATTTCTTCCCTTGCTGATTTGATCCGCATTGAATGATCAAAAAATATGAGTTGTGATCATTGTCTTTTTTTTCTTTTTTTTAGTATAAATAATATATATCTTTTATTTGTATTATTCATCACCTGAAATTCTTACGAAAACATATATATATATTTATTCCTTGAAAAACAACTATACATACATTTGGATACATATATATATTCATTCATATAATAAAAATAAAAGACGAATGTCAGGTTCTGATTGGTATTGTCGTATATGCTCGATAAGATCGTTCGTTCGATTCATCATAGTTTGGAATAACAAAGGATGTAACAACGCCTATAACAACGAATAACTCAATTAGTCGGGGGTATCCCGTTTTAGTTGCTCTTTTTACTGTTATTATCATTCCGCACTATTAACACACGTATACATACATACACAATGCTTTATTTCAATAAGGAATTTATATTTCTAATAGTCTGTTATTTAATATCAGGTATGAATTTTCAATTTTGTATTTATTATCAATATAGTTTTTTTTAATCACAAATAGGAATAATTATGTGTGATGTTGAAATGAATTTAACTCGAGCTTTATTAAATCCAATTGTATATGATAAATCAGTACGGCCAGCAGTTAGTCATACTGATGTAACAAATATTTCATTTGATCTATCATTAGCTCAACTTATTGATGTTGACGAAAAAAATCAAATTATTACAACAAATCAATGGTTAACTATGGTATTTCTACATATGAAATTTTTTTGTTGTGATCCTTTTATTCTATTATATATATATTATTTGATAGAGTTGGCTTGATCCAAAACTTACTTGGAATCCATTAGAATGGGATAATGTTAGTTTACTTCATATTAAATATGATAAAATTTGGTTACCTGATATTGTTTTGTATAATGTAAATATCACATAAATTCTGTTTTTTGTTCTAATAGTAAACCATTAAATTAAGTTAAAAACACTGTAGTTAATATGAGCCATTAAGTAAGAAGGAAGAGAATAAATTGCTTCAACAAAGTAATAGAATTTTCTATGATTTCCTGCTTCCGGATCAGCATCTAAGTTCAACATGGACCAACAGAAGTCAATGTTTATTATAATAAATTCTAAGATATTATACAATTAGAATTTATTTAACAGTTCATTTAACTCTCATACTATCAACTCGGATCTGTTTTGGACTTTCTTCGTAAAATATAATAAGGATATATATATAAACTATATGAAGAAGAAAAAAACGTGCTTTTTTTATGAAAACACGTGATTTGTTACCAACGTTTAAGAGCAAAAATTTGAGTATTTTAAATGTGAAAATATCGTATTTATTCTTCTAGATGTTCTTAATAATCTAAAGTTTACTGAATTGATTTTCTCGATAAAATAGAAATAGAAAAAAATTGTCAAAAATTATCAGTTTACGTTTTCTTTTTATACTATATTTATAATGGTCAAGCTAAGTGAGCTCCGAATTTGAAGTTTTTCAACAAATTGTAGCTTGTAACTATGTGCTTTTCTTTACTTGATCGTCACCAGTCGACTCAGAACGGTTCAGAGTATCTATTAGAGCAATCAAAAACAGATGATTGCAGTTTTTGCGAAAACTTAGATATCCATAAACTTCAAAAATGGAGCACACTTAACTTAACCACTTATAATTACAATAAATATAACGATATTTGATAATATTTTATCGTTGATTTCTATTAAAAACATAATTTTCAAATTTTTGACTATATAAAAATCTATATTTGATTTAGAATGCTGATAATCTGGCATCATTGAGTCAAATATCAACAAATGTCATGGTGTCTTCGGATGGTATGGTTACATGGTTATCAACGGGTATTTTTAGAAGTTCATGTGCTGTTGATGTTCGCTTTTTTCCTTTTGGTAAAAAAAAACATAAATATATATATTTCTTTTAATAAATTTATCGAATGATACAGATGAACAAAATTGCTCATTGAAATTTGCCTCATGGACTTATGATAGTGCTCGAATCGATTTAGCACAAAAAACAAATATCGGTGATTTAAGTAATTTTATGGCTAATTCTGGTAGATTTTCTTATTGATTATATATACATATATTTATTATTTGTTTTAGAATGGGAAATTATTAAATTACATGTGAAAAAAAGTGTTGTCAAATATTCTTGTTGTATGTAAACGAATAGAATAAATTCACACTAATATTATTGAAACTATAATTAGGCCCAGAAACATTTCCTGATTTAACTTATGTAGTACAAATGCGTCGTCGTCCATT
Organism: Adineta steineri; assembly: GCA_905250115.1. Taxonomy (NCBI): domain Eukaryota; kingdom Metazoa; phylum Rotifera; class Eurotatoria; order Adinetida; family Adinetidae; genus Adineta; species Adineta steineri. The sequence continues at coordinate 148,207 of CAJNOI010000035.1, forward strand.
GTTTTATGTATTTAATATGATACTTCCATGTTTTCTTATTACAACTGTTGCTTTTCTTGGTTTTTGTGTTCCATCTGATAGTGGTACGTACAATTTATTCTATTAATTATCAATTCAATTGATTTATTTATTCTAAATTAGGTGAAAAAGTACAAATCGGTGTAACAACTCTTCTTTCAATGACCGTTTTTCTTATGCTTGTTACGGATAGTATGCCGCCTAATTCAGAATCTTTACCCTTAATTGGTATGCTAATCTAAATAATAAATAACTTTTATCGACTAGATAAATCAAAAAAAAATGAATAGTCTATTGATATCTTACTACATATGTCATTATGTTTAGGTATTTATTATTTTTCTGCAATTATAATTGTAAGTATAGCAACAGCAATGTCTGTTGCATCTCTTAATCTATATCATCATGGTAAACATAATCCTCATCCAGTTCCAAAATGGTTAGCTCGTATATTTTTTATAATTGTTCCTAAATTACTCTTTATGAAAATTGAACTTCCTACAAATTGGCAAGTTCGTCGAAGTAGTCTTCTTAAATGCATGGTAATAAAATCAAATTTTTTTTCTTAAGCAAAAAATCTATTTTTATATTTATAGTCATCATCACCAACTAAAACAAAGAAAAAACAAACCAAACAACCACCTAATAAATATTTAGCAAATAAATATGATTGTACAAATAAAAATAATATTTTACAGAATGGTAAAATGACATTATATGAAGATTCTGTTGAGAATGATCCCACAATCGCAACAAGTTCATTGACATATTCTGATAATCTTCATTCATGTGATTTTTATACATCTCCGCCATTAATTCTACGTTCGTATACATCATTTCAATCGTCAACTAATTCATCGAATAAACAACAGCATCATCATCAACAACAGCAACAACAAAAATTTAATGATAAAGATAATCAGAATTATCTGCATGAATCATCAAATAGAATTACGAATAATTTAAAATCATCTATTGATTATATTCATCGTCTTGTTGAACAAAATGAACGTCGTTATGAACAACAAGAACATCTAACAACAGTAGGACAAGAATGGCAAATACTAAGTCGAGTTGTTGATCGTTTACTTGTTTTTGTATTTTTAGTTAGTAATATACTTGTTTTTTTTATTATTTTTCGTCAAGCACCACTTTTAAGATTAAAATAAAAGAATCTATTTATTTAAGAAGATTTTTATATTTAATATAGGATAATTATTATTAGAATAGTATAGTCCTTGTATTTTTCATCGAGGTTTATTCTCATATGCTAAACACGAACGTAGACAAATTTCAGTTTTAAATTTTTCCCCTATAGAAAAGAAAGAATGAACTGGTATGGAATAAGTTTATATAAATAGACTATTTGACATGTTCCTGCACGTCATCGTTTCATGATCATTTTAAAAATATTTTAAAGTTACTTCCAGATGGAGAACGTTCAATTATCTATATATAGATGTATTTTAATAAGCCTTAATATCATATGAGTTTCTTTTATGATGTTTCCTGTTCTTTTTGAATAAATATCTGTAAAAGAAAATAATAAGTACTCTTGTTTTATTAACAATATAGGAAGTTGGATGTCGTAAAGAAAAAGGTAACCCTTGAATTGGAAGGAAATAATAGACTATCCAGTCTGCCTACATATATATGTTTTTGTCATCTACTATTTTCTTTTTTGTTTAAAATCATGATATAAAATAGATACTAGAGACTGCCTACTAATAAATATATTTCAAGTACTTCGTTTAAAGTACAAATTATTGTTCTATCTAATATCAAAGAAGACTAAAATGAAAGACATGATTAGCTTGTTATATTATTTATTCGTTTTGTGATTGATCAGTTTGTGACGACCTAGATTGGAGAACCTATAGTTTGTTAATGTAATTTACAACATTAGATATGTACTCAGATAACTTCCGTGTGGAAAAATGTTCGCGAAGTAGAATTTGGAGAAGAGGATAAATATGACTGCGTATATGTGAAATATAAGACAAAAATGAGATATACGATGACTTACTTGGAAAAGAAAATGCTCATATGTAATGTATCAATACGTATTATATAAATAATTAATAGTATATAAAGTAGAAGAGGTCAAATTAAATTAGGGACACAATAAATCCACAGCTGTGAGATTTAGGTTTAGTCTCAAATCTACCGTATTTGAGAGGTAAAATATCAATAAGAACGATACATTTGCTAGGAATGCTTCACAGTCTGAAAGCAAAATTTCACGATTTAGAATCGTGTCCAAGTTCAAATCCAAAGCATTCATAGCAAGTATATCATTCTTGTAGATAGTCTATCTTTCCGACGTAGCATAGGTTAAATCATATCCGAATCTAAACCTTTAAATACATATTATCCTTGGGATTTGTAACATCTCTAAGTTAGATCAATAAAATAAAAATATCGATCATGAACAATGATAACTTTTCTAGAATTATCATATAAACCAGCAATAATGCAAGACCATCTTGAGAGTGTGGGTGTGATCTTGATTATGAGTCGAGACAAAATTAGTTGTCTATTGTGCATCAATCGCAATATTTATTGATAATCATCATTTAGCAAATATTATCTTAACTCCGCAATAGACTTATTTTTGTTTATCTTCTCTGATTCTACTTAGTGGAATATTTTTTCTTAATTGGTGAAAAATAATATCTCCTATTGAGCACGCATCCTGGATAATAATCAAGTACATGTCAAAATACATTAATGATTGAACTTTGAACTACTTTTCGATTGTGGATACATCTCTCTGATCAATTAGCAAAATATCTCCGCAAATTACAATTGAAACAGGCGCTAGATAAAAATAACTACTATCGGAAACTGTCTAGGGTATAGAATATCTATAACAAATCATTTGATTTACATGTTATTTCAACTGTTAAATATGAGTTTGAATGTCAGAACATATATTTGGTAATTTTAGCTTTATTGACGTCATATAGAGTTCCAGTTGACCTTTCGAGATAAAAACAATATGTCCCTATTGATTAGGATTCACTTTATTAAAATATCTTTAGCTGTTGCTGAGTCTAACAGCATAACAGCAGTAATAAGGAATCTATTTTCATTCAATTTTTATTCTATCGACCTAGTGGTATATGTTGTTCTTTTTTAGAAGTATTGTCTGCACCTGCAATTGTGGGTAATCCTACAAAAAAAATTACTTTATTAATTAGAAAGAATTTTAATTAATCAAAAAAAATATACACTCTTTCATACTTTTGAACTTCTCAAACTTGTCAGACTGTTCTTTTTACTCACACACTTCAAGCTTATCTAAATTTGCAGACGTCACTTACAAAAAGAAAAATTAAAAAAAAAAACTATTTTCCTTGTTTGTACTCCTACTATTATATATAGAAATGACAAATTAAAAACTATTGTAAACAGAAAAATTAAGATTAATTCTTTTGTCAGTGCACTTATTCAGACAGATAATAATCGACAGAAAAACATTTGCTTATCCAGGATGTATCAATAATGCTTCGTTTTTTAGTCAGATTAAGTTTTACAATCCTATATATATTTTCTATAGTTAACACAGTACAATCAACTGACAATCATATACAGCAGAGATAGAATATTAAAACTTAAGTGTTATTTGAATAATATACAGTTCGTAATTTATTGATAAAGGCTATGCTCCACAGATGTGAATATCATTATTGATAAATATAGTCTCGTTGTATATTATTCCTGAGAAAATATCATATAAATGCATTATTTATTTAGATTGAGGGAGTCTAAAAAAAACAATTCATTTTTTCTGGGTTTTCTATTGAGAAAATTAATAATGAAATGACTTCTAAAGTAATTTACTAATAACCTACATTTCATGCGTTTCCTACTCACAATTTGACGTCTATATTTCAGTCAATTAATGTAACTTGTCATCTATTTTTCCTATATTTATTTATATACGTGAGTAAAGTCTAGATAATAAAAAGAAGCAAATTCGTAGAGTCATCATTGGTCTTTTTCTTTATCAAGGAAACAATTATTGATCCTAATATTTAATAATGACATCCAATTAAATGCAATAGTTTAAGTACTTTTCATCATGGATTTATATGACGAATAGATAAAAACTGATCAGAATATTCTATTGTAACGATAAATAACATAAAGAATGAACAATGTCACGCAGATTTCTGCATAATCAAAGTATCTATTATGTGAGACAACAATAATGTCCAGAAATTTAAATCAATTCAATCGGTGATTAAAAATATTTATATCCTAAAAATCGTTTTTTTCTTCTGAGAGACATTATGATAATTCAATCTGTTACTCTATGATCTATAGTACTTATGATTTTCAATTATAAACTAATTATCTTATTTCATGTTGAAATAATTTGCCAAACAAAAAGTCAGGTTGTATAAACAGAATAACAAAAATAAATTATTTCATTATCATTAATGCGTTTCGTTCATCACTTGAATTCATTTCATGTGAAGGACAAAATGTAACGATTAACGTAAAAGTTTATTAACTCATTCGTAATAACATAATATATTTACATCTATAGAGTATTGCAATATTCTTTTGTGTTTAATTATCGACTAATATGAAGATTTCATGTTATAATTAATAACATGACTAAATTTTATTTCAATTAATTAGATATACCAAACTGAATTGGTAATTGAAAGGTAGGGAGAATATTAACGAAGGCGTTTGTACTTGTTAAAGTGATACAATGTCATGAATGTCGTTAGGCAAAATAACTAATTAGTAATGTTTTACTCCTTTGAAGTATAGATAACAGGTTTCTATTCGAATCATTGGGGCGGAATAATTTGCATTTCAAAAGTTGACATTTGATGATTAATAAAAGACTTATAAAGCGTTCTTTTTCATTTTCGAATAGAATTAATGATAGGGAAATTAATCCATGAATTAATTTTGTTTTATACAAATAATATAAGATCTTAAAATAAGTATTAACAAAGATGTACCCAGAATACAAAGATTCTCAAAAACCCAAAATAATCTAAATCTTCATATTCAAACAGACAACTATATTATGTATGATATTATTCAAATCTTTTCTTTTTTTTTAATGGAATTATTAATCAGTATTGCTAATGAATATGTATTTCTTACTAAATGCAAAACAAAAAAAAGGTTATTATAATAGATAAAAAAAAATTGACTTGTTTCTATATTTGACAATCAAAGTCTGATACGAGATTACAAGTAAATATTATGAAAAGAAATTAATTTATGGTACATAAAGTATTTACTATAAATATCTCAAAAAAACGCAAACGTCATAGTTTAATTAATATAAAAATAATGACGAACATGCTGAAGTGATGTTATTCTCTCTTTATTATTGTGTACTACAAACCACTGGAATCTTGAAAATCTTTCGTATTTCTCGATAGTATGATTATATGCGTAATCATCTTTATTTAAGTTTTAAACAAAGAAGAAAGTAGATCAGATAAACTTAATAATTCATTCATTTTTTTTATCTTCGTCGTAATTCATAGATAAATTAAAGATATACTTTTTTTATTATAGAGGAAAAAAAGCTTTCAATAATGAAAGAAGATAAATTATTTACTATAAGATCTTTTGTTTTTTTATCTGAGACTTTTAATTAAGATTAGAAGAAATAATAGTTTAAAATCTTATTATTTTTTTTTAACAGATCATATGAATGAAAACATATACACAATAACTAATACAATCACCAACAAATAAAACCACAGGGATAACAAATCGTATTAATTGTTGTTTTCATAGATATGAATTAAGACGAAAGAAACATTACTACGTTCATTGGACATTTAGAGAGAGAGAGAAAAAAAGAAAAACAATTTATTGTTGATAATGTAGCTCTTGACCTTCACTTGTAGATTGAGTTGCTCGTTTGGAATTTGTTCTTTCAAGTACATACTCATTAATTCGACTACAGCTTGAACAGTTAGCTGTGCTAACTTGTGCGTGTAGAATAAATGGTCGAACTTCATGTGAAGATGTTGGTCCACTAATCGCACGATTCAATATATGTTTGGCTTTGTATTGTCTATGTAGAAGTTTTTTTATTTCACGTCGAAATATAGATGATGAGGCAAAACAAAAAACAAATGATGCTCCATAATATGTATTAATAAAACATTGAAAAATATTTCCACGGATCATAAATGATATATATGCAGCCGGATCCCGACGATCTGGATCAAATAATAAAGCATTAAAAATTTGAGCAGGAGCAACAAGTGCTAAGAAACCAATACTCGATGCAAGTAACATTGTTGTTACACGTCTTGTTCGACTTTTTGAACGTGATTTTAATTGTTCATTATTAACTGGATTTAGAAAAGAATTTTTTATTATAAAAATATTTAATATTAACGTTAATATACATGGCTAAAATAAAAAAAGAATATTTTTAGTATTATTATATAATATTATTTATTAAAGAAAAAAAACAAGAAGTAGTTTCTATTCTTGTATATAATATGAAATTCAATACTTCTCATATTTTTTCTCTCTGCTTCTTCTATGTGTCTATTTGAGACAAAAGGAAAACTTACGATGATTATAATTGTAACTAGTTCTTGCCACATATTTATTTTGGCAAAAAATCGTTGAACAGGATCAAAACTATTCTTATGAAATATACATGCTAAAAACGATTCTTGGTTATCTAATGAGACTCGTTGTCCAAGAAATAGAAGATAATGTACATTTAATATTAATAATATAAAACCAGCAATAAATATTGAATAAAAAAGCATAGGATTTTTTCTTGCTGGTATACGTCGAATTGTTTTTGATTGTCTAAAACGATCAAATGCAACAATAACAAGAAACCATGATGCTAAACCACGTATCCATTGAGCAATAAAAACATTTAAACGACACCAACCAAGATCATATAAACTACGAACATGAATACCATAACCAAGTGAAAAAGTTAAATTTAATGTATTTGTTAATAAAACTCCAGTATTTAAAACAGCACAAACAGCCATAAATTGACATGTTGTATATTTTCTTAATTTCGCTCGAAGAAGTGTTACTGCTGTTAAAAGATTACCACAAGTACCAGCCATTATAAGAAATAGGAAATAATCACGATAAACTATGCGATTTATAAGTAGTAAAGTTGAATAATCTTCATTACCTGTGGAACTAAAAAATAATATTGAAAAAGAATTGTATTGTTTATAGAAGAGAGAAAAAACATACTTATTCATGGCTTTAATCTTTCAGTGCGTAGGAATAAATATAAATATATATATATGTCCTTTTGATCCCAATAAAACAGATTAAAAGAGACAAGTGTAGTAATGCCGATAATAAATTGATGAACTGATGAACTTTGAAAAGTTAATTATGCGAGTGCTTGTTAGCTAACACAATGATATTTAAATCTAAAAAATAAAGGATATACTTAAATAGATTTCTTCCTCCCCCATGATAGTATTTCATCTAATAAGAATTTTTCTAATACAAACGAATAATATAAATCGTGAATCATATTAAATAAAACTCCCCATTCTATTTAAAAGATATAGATTGTATTCGATGAAAATCAAAAATATTAAGATGAAATAAAAATAGATCAACAATGCAAATCAAAAGTGCACGGTTTCCTCATTACGGAAGTCGTTTCATTTTTTTCTCTTCAATGTAATCTGATACCTAAGTACTAAGTTTCTCAGTAAAGTCATATCTTATCTTTGTCTAATAATACTTGTGAAAAGAAAAAGAGAAATGAAATGGAAACGACGATAGTGTAACATGCGACGAGACCATACAGATGGTGTAACAAAAAAGGAAAAGAGAAAGAGAGAAAATAGTTGACAAAAAGATTTTTTTTTTCACGCTCATCTTTTATTTTTCTTTCTTCTACCTTGTCTGTAGAACTAATCAGTTGAAAAATATTTTAATGTAAATAATTCTTCTGTCAGTTGTTTTTCTTCTTCATTTTTAACAATTTTTCTCTAACATGAAATCTATATAAAACGTTTATTATGCTTAGACGAATCCTATAGTCATCAAGTAAAAAGAACACAAATTTCATTAATTATATGTTATATATATACATTGAAATTAAAACGATACTAGTCAATTATCTTATTTCATAGTTTTCTTTACATTAATCATATATTTCCTGTTTGCACTTTTAACATATTATATCTTATTTAGTGTATGTGTTTATTCGTGTATATTGAAAAGAAAGTGGGAGATGATAGATAATTGTGCGTTCTTCTTATTCATTTATTTTTATCTATTAATTCTAAATGATTTATTCTTTTGTTAATGTTCTCTTTTGTGGTTAAATTACTCGAATAAAATTAATTATCTATGTTTGAAAATGCTTTAAAGTTTTTGTTGAAAAATAATATAAACAATGATCAAAAAAAGAAAAGAAGTAGAATATCTATTGTTTATTTAAATACCTTGGAAGATAATATTTTCTTGAAAAACAAAACTGGATTCTTTGAACTCTTACCCACGTAATGCCTTTTGCTGACGTCAAACACAAGGTACATAATAGAAAGAGTAAACATTGATATACGAAGAAGAAAATAATTTCACTTAAGCATAGAGAAGTGCATTTGTTTTTTCTAACTTCTTGAAATTAATGAGAAGAATAGGAATAAATAAATGAACGCAACAAATTATAATAGAACTAAAGATTATCCAGTAAATGATGATGATCATCATCTAATACTTACTTTATACTCGAAAAATGTTTATGGAAAATAAGAAGAAATCATTCAGTAAATCCTCAGATAAATTATTGAATATCGAGAAAAAAATCACGTTTCTATTTTTACAATAATTGCTATAATTTCTTTTTATCGGTAATATTATTGATAGAACTATTTCATTGGACAAATCACAAATAAAATATGTCTGATTTACCCTACGGCAATATATCGCTATTTCATTTGTCTACATGACTATTAAGAATTATAGAAAAAGTCTACTTAATTCGTTCAATCTTTAATACTATTTCTCGTTAATTTCTATTTCCCTCGAATACTTAACGATTGTTATAAAAAAAAATTGATAAATATCAGCATTTTATGTAGGTACTTATCATGTGCCTATTTATCTGACATTTCATGTCTCTCAAATCTGCATATTTTTGTAAAAGCCTGAAAGGCATTTCCTGCTATTGTAGATAAGGTCATGTTCACTTATATGATCATTTTCTTCAAAAAAAATAGCAGAAATGTATGTCTATCGGAAGTACTCGTAGTAGAAACACATAATAATAACAAAATGTCTCATACCGTAATGGCCGAGAGAAACAATACTACTTCATACAAAAATAAATGCAACGGAACAGCTCATGCTTGTATGTATGCCAACATAGTACTGTTGATGTCAATAAAATGTCTGACGTAAATTTAATGTTATGGTTTATTTATAAATGTGTTCTACTCCTTTTGATAAAAAATTAGACAAACATAAAATCTATTTTAATAACTAATAAATCTATGCAGTTGAAATGTTCAATTGCGTAGATTTATTTTTCTGACTAACTAAATAAATAATTACCATTAGTGAACATGATCAATAGATCTTCGTATCTTACTTCTTATGTTCATTTTATATGACTTTTGATATACTTATTCATACTTACATACTCAATCATACTGTTTTATTAATTGAATGACAAGATGAGAAAAAACCGAGGCACGCAAATGAACTTGTTTTCACTAATAAATACTGGATAGAAGTACTCCAAATCATGAAGATTAATCAAAATAAGAATAAAACATGATTTTCCTGTTGATTAGTTCATTTTGTTTACAACTATCAACCAGGTTACCTACTATCAACTAAATATAACGATGAAAATTTACTCCTATTTATTGCAATGAGTACATTTCTATTTTGCACGCATATCAAGATAATTAAACGCACACGCATAGCATAAACTAATTTTCTATCTTGTCTGTTCCATTAATACAAAATCTTATCTCATATAAAAATATAAAATTGCTCAAATGAACTATTATTTTAAAAATCAAATAAGATGAACATACTCATTTGAATAATAAGTAGGTATAGTCTGAAGCTAAGAAAACAAAATGAGCATTCATATCAATAATGCAACTAAGATAAAAGATAAGGATGTTATTTGGTCTTTTTCTCTCTTATGAATCTCAGTTTAATATTACATACGTGTATAACGATGCCTCTTTTTTTTCCTTGTTATAAACCTATTATAGAGAAAATGAGAGAGTTAAAAGAGACTATACTTTTAGAAATAATAAACGAGATATATATATGTGACGTGTGCAAAAGACCAGAATAATAATAATGTACATCTTCTTTTTATCCAATTTCAATTAATTAATAGATTGAATTATATATATATAATATATATTACAAGACGCTCTTTACTTACGGATCAAATAATCATTTCTTTAAAGTTTCTTAACGAACAGACAGATTATATGTCTATTATTAATAAATCTATTTGTTCTATCTTAGCAAAATTCTAACAATACAACTACTTACAAGATAATATCCTGATTTTCTCATGAAAACTTGAGAATATGCACTTACCATGACCAAGTTGATATTTTTCAACGCCATAGCGAAAACAATACAACTAAATGCTTATCATCAAAATGCCGCTGAGTATATATTACTAATATAAATCTTAGTCATTCATTTAAATAGAAAAAAAAAGAAAACTTACGCCGACCATATGTAAATATTTTTTCTGCGCATTTATTAGTTACATATAGTTCTTTATTTTAGTTATCAAGTAATTAATAAAGTTTAATGAGTTTATTAATAGAAGTCTACTCTTTTATCTAGTGCTTTCGATGATTCACAGTCGACTAAAAGCACTTTCTGTCAAAATTAAGTTTCTTTCAATGAGATTAGACTAGACATATAACATATATTACGATTACTTTCTCTAATGAAAATAACATCTATGATTTCTTTTAATATAAAAGTCTATGATACAATTTTCGGAATTCAAGAATGACAATAATAAAAACAGTACTTATTTATTGTTATTAACTGAAAGGAAGCAGATAATATAAGAAACACTAATCTAGTAAAATCATGTATGTCTTCAAGCGACATTATTACGTGTTTAATGTTTCTTTTTCAGGTATAATCGCACTTTTTTGTATTCTGATTCTATATAATTAAATATATTACTTACTAATTTGTATGTATATTTTATATTTATTTAGTAATTAATTAAGTTCAAAAGAGTTATGACTTTAGATTTGCATCTTTTCGATAATACTAACCTTATATGACATACATCCCACATATTACTGCCATTTTTCTTATACTAAATGCATAAATAAAAGTGTTCATACAATTTGCACTTAATTTTAATAGACGTCTGGATATAAAAACAGAATAACAAATTTAATATATTAATGAATTAAAGTGTTTTAATGCTACTTTTATATTTGAAAAAGTATTTATTCGTGTGTAACTAAAAAGTTATAAATATATATAAAGGAAAAGAAACATTTAACACTTGGTTAAATTCGTTCATGATTTAAATATGAATTTTACGGGGACTACATCCGAGAATATATATATACTCTTTTATATGATATTAATTGTATCCGGTTGTGCTAGATAAGTATACTATAAATTGATTTATGACTTTAAAAATGAACTTTTATCATGATATATACTAAAAATACCAAAGAATCCAAGTTTTTCTCAAATCGTATCTAATACTGTACTTCTCCTACGCCACATATGCCCAAAATTTGCTCGGAAATGCATGATTTTTTAACTAAAACTCAAAAAAGTTTATCCAAATAAATACTTTTGTGCGTAAATGACATGGATATTTGTTGTTGTACTTTCAGTTAACTGTAGTATAATATTTTTAAAATGTATAATGACTTAACATTTCCATCTGCTCTTTTTTAATCCTTTTGTCCTTATTATGACCTTTTAATCATGGATTTTTCTTCAGTAACCCTAACATCAGTTATTTTCATTCCATATCTCTAATTTCACCTAGACAAATAATAAATTCCATTTTCGAAGTTCCTCATGGAATGGAAGAATGCACGTGTTGATTTATTAATTCTACCTACGAAAGTTAAATATTGACTAACAAGGCTGGATTTTAACAAATTAGATTGCAGTAAAAAGACAAAACATCATAGAGATTTTAAAATTAATAGACAGAATTTTTCTAAGATTTCTGACTTCTTATAACAATACAAGATTTATTGACTTACTTCCATTTTTACATAATGTTTTTAATATTAATGACATGCTTAACAAAGAAAAAAATTTGCATTTTGATTCGAGGTTGTCATCAGAAAATATTAGTTTACCTTCTCTTTCTGGTAACATCTCATATTGCCTACAATGTCTTTTCAATAGTCTATTAATTATATAATATATGAAAAACAAGAAGCTTATATTTGTGCACGATCTGAAAATCAATTAGATCGTACCATTGCTACTGAAATGGACGGATCTACAGGAAATATTAGATGCTTATAACATCAATAATTCTAGTTCAAATCATCAGGAAATAGGTCAATTCTTTCAGTTCATGAAGTAGAACTTGATGTTCTTTTACAAATAAAATTAAAAATTCATATTTCTCGAGCTTTGATTTTAAATAGCAGTTACCGAATGATCGTGTTAAGAATAATCATTAGTCTGTTCATTGTTGCGTATATTATATAGTAACAGCATGCTATAATCATTAGTTTTCAGGACAAAAGTAATCATTATTTTCGTTGTCATGTATTTTAAATGCAAAACAATGATTTTCTCAATTTGACTTCTAATTGAAAATAATGCATTAGTCCTGAAAATAAATTATAATTTTTTTGATAACACTTAAAAATAATTAATGGAAATTCATTTTTTTTCTATTTTGTTTTTATTCAAAAAGAAAAAGTTTTGTTTGAAGAACACATCGTATAAAAATGCTCATGACTTATTTTTCATATTATTAACAACGATGTTTATTTTTCACTGTATTTCTATAATCATTTTCAGTTATTTATCATTAAGTAATGGTACAGTTATTAATAAAATTCAATATGGTCGTATTATAAATTCAACATCTACATTTCAATCGAATTGTTCAACTTGTATTTGTCAATGTATGACATATATGTCATTATCATCATCGATATGTTGTTATGTCAATTGTTATACAACTAATAATACTTGTCAAGTAATTATTTCTTCATCAGTAACTTATCCTGCTATTACAATTGATACAAAAAGTACCATCTACAAGACTAATTGTTCTATTTATTCAACTACACCTAAACTTCTTGGTGTTGGGTAAAGAAAACGATGGAAACTATTCATAATTCAATATTTAAAATAACTACTACTAGATTAATATCCGTCATCGCAGTTTATACGACTTCATATATTCTTCCTTGGTGATATAACAAAAGATACTATCAGTTTGATTGTCTATTATTTGTAATTAAAACCTAACTCTACGCATTTTATTTTTAAATATATATGCAAAATGTCAATTCAATATTTCCTCATGTAAATATTATTATCAAATATTGCAATTTTCATATTCTAATAATCTCCCTTCATATAAAAATCTAATTGAAGTACTGATAAAACCGAATTCTTTTCCTATATTTACACATATTATAAACAATCTCCTAAATAAAAAAAGGAAATGAGTTTCTTTCGATGTAGTATGAGATACGGAAATTTCTTATTTATTTTCAATCATCAGTCATTTCCATCTTGTTCATATAATCTCAAATAAATCTTTTCAATTAAATAATTTTATTCATATAAAAGAAAAAGAAATCAGTAATTCATTAATAACAACATATGTATGTGAATCAGTTTGATACACACAAAAGAAAAAGAAGACGAAGAAAAAAAAATTCTAGAACATATTATGATTTAGTTTCTTTCTCGAATAAAATAAAAATAAGAAAAAAAAACACATTTTCATTAATAACATTATGATGATAATTCAGTTAATGTTTTTTGACGTTTTACTGTTTCATCTATTGATGCAGTAAGATCATTTAATAAATCTTCAATTTGTTGTTCATTTCTATAAAATAAAAATAAATAATAATAACAAAAATCATATTTTTCTATTCTCACCGTAAATCTCCATCAACATCATCGTCATCATCATCATCACGTTTTCGTTTATTATCTTCCACTGATTTAATAGGAGATATAGCTTCAATAATTGGACCGACCAATGGACTTGTCATTGGTGATAATGGTGTTGATGGATTACTTGTATGAATATCAGCTAATAAAAAATCAGTTTGATCATTTTGATATTGTGTTGTTGGTGAATGTGCATCATCCGATTTATTTAAATTTAAATCATTATTCGACGAATTAAATGAAATTGAATTTCCACGTTGTTTACGATGACGAAATGCATGATCAACTAATTTTTCTTCACATGTTTCATCTAAACGCCAAAAACTTCCTTTACCAGATTCATTTTCTTTTCGAGCAAGACGTATAAAATAACGATTTAAACTAAGATTATGTCGAATAGAATTCTGCCAACCACGATTATTAGCTTCATAATATGGATATTGAGCTGATATGAAATTATATATTTGACTTAATGTCATTTGTTTATCAGGTGCCGATAAAATCGCTTGAACTATTAATTGAGCATAAGAAAATGGTGGTTTTATACCATTTTTAGAACTATTATTATCATGATCTTGCTGATTGATATCGATTCCTGATGATGCAAGTCGTTGAATGATAGGAGAACTAAGAAGGGAAAAAAATAAATTTGAAAATAATTAAATTTTCATTTTTTTTTACCTAACTAATGTTTGATTTTCATTAATATCACTATTAAGATTTTTTGGACTTGTTGAACATGATGATATGGAAGAACTAAAAGTTGATATATCTTGTAATAATATTCATTAAAAATTAAATCGGAAAAAAAATGTCGTTTTTTGTTTACAATGAAAATAAAAAAACACTTAGATTATTAAGAATTTATGAGATTTCCTGTCGGATCTAAAGAGCATTCTTAATCTTTGAAAAAACTATTAATTCGGAACCTTTGTTTTATATATTCAAATATTTACTATTCATTGAAATCTTTTGTTTTGATAAGGACATTAGTTAAACATAATAATTCAATTTATAAAATAAATAAAAAAAAATTTCTATATACCTTATTAAAGAATTATTTGATGTTAAATTCACTGTCGTTGGATTTTCATATTTAACTAATCCATTATTTCTAGTATTTGATAGAATTGAATTAATTGATGATGTGGATGAATTTGGTATGTTAAGAGTTAATGGTAGAAGATTATTATGATTATTTGTTTCATGATTATTATTATTAGTAGTATGATTTACTGTTCGTTGTGGATGTTGATTAACAGCTACAAGAATAACTTGTTGTTGTGGAGTAACATTTGGAACAGATTGAAGAAGTAATGAAGATGTCGTTGATTGATTATTTGTATCAATAGGAATGGATGATGACGATGATGATGATGATAAACGTTGTTGTTGTAATGCATCTGTTGATACATGACGTGAAACACTTTCAGGTGATGTTCGATTAATTGAAATACCATTATTATTATTATTATTATTGATTAATGATGCAAATGAAATTGACATTTCAGTACTTGGAAAACGAAGAGTACATCTAGAAAAAGAATTTGATAGTAATATAAATAAATCAAATAATTCAATAATCATACTGTTTAGGTAAAGTAGTTATTGATGACATTTTTGTATAATTATTATTAATAAAAATACCATTTTTACTAAGACATTTTAATTGAAAATCACTACCATTAATAAGTATTAATTCAAAATGTATACGAGAAACAACAGAAGTTGAACCTAGAAAATAAAATAAAGTTATTTTATTTATGAAAAGAAAATCTTTTTTTCATACCCATGTTTACATCAACTTCATGATGATTCGTTTTTTTTCCAACAATTGTTTTCTCTTGCCATATTTCATATGTTCCAAAATGTGTTGATTCAAGACGTGCGTATGGTAAATTAACTTGATCAGTTCCATTCATATTTGTTACTACTGTTGTACTTGACATATTTAAATATGATAAATATTTTCAAATACTGTTCATAGACACAAAAAAGAAACAATATGACGATTGATAAAAGTGAAAAAGACGTATCGATTAATGCTGTTTGTATGGAATAGTTACTGTATAAGCATGTGTCTGACACATTGGCACGCGAGGAAAAAAAATGGAGAATAGAGGTGAGGAGAAAAGTGATGGTAGTCGTGAAGCAGTGGCAAATAAATGCTTTTTTCCGTTCTCTCTTTTTCTTGTAGATTGATCGTCAATGTAGTCAGAAGAAGAAGAAAAAAGAAAAAGAAAAATGAAGACGACGATGACGATGATGGTAGCATAGTGGTACACCATAGCCGCGTGTTAAGGACGACAGTGAGAATGTCGACGATGAAGCACTGCCGTTGTTCGATGATGTTGTTGACACACAGCACGTTCTATCTTATGACATGTTGATGTTGTATACAACCATTCGGTCGTTGTAGTAAAAAAAAAGAGGAAAGGAAAGAAAAAAAATGAAGAAGAAAGAAATACTACTCTTTCTTTTTTTTTCTTCTCCTTCTGATTCTTAGGCGCACATTATACATAAAACAAATCGTGCACAGATATACAATTAATGATCATAAATATTAAAAAAAGCTTTGATACTATATAGTTTTATTCTTTTTTTTTGTTGTATGATAAGAATCGAACAAGGAAAAAAAGGGACTACTGATTAAAATATATCGTTGATATATTCAATGAAGAAAATTTGATTTTCGAGATTTTATTTTATATAAGAATAATATTGGGTGTTGATTTATACTTGAAATACAAATATAGAATAAATAACATCTGGAATTATTAATTTTAATTCATTGAAAAAAAAAGAATAACGAAAAATGATGTGATTTTCTAGGTGAAATTTCATTAATAGATGTCACTATAGATTATATAAAAACTAGAGTTTTTAGATAATAATTAGTAGTAGCTTAATTTGACTTGATTTAAAAGAACAATTCGTTATATATAACTTATATAATGTATCGACATTTTTGGCTAGACAAAATAAAATGCATAACGAATGAAGTATATACCTTGCAACATCAACATTATAGTAATAATTATTTTATTAATATACGTTTTCTCACTATCAACAATAGTAACATTATAACACTCTCTCAATAAATGTATATGTATGTTTTTAATTTTCATCTCTTAAATATGCACGCATTAGATTGAGCAAGTACATATATCGATGCATAGATATGTTTGTTAGATGAATGTGTATAAATACAAAAAAGTGACTCTTTTATTAGTGATTCAATCAACTCGTAAGATTTCTTTTTATACATATATGAATTTTTGTGCAATACATCGAGTGAATGATACTTATATCCTCGTCATTCGAGCATAACGCTGTCGTTATTTACTTTCTCTTTTCTCTCCAATAACAAATCTAAAAACATGCTTCGATTATCGGATAAATAGTTATTATTTATTCTAAATATGAATACACCTTTAGTATTAAATTGTACATTTGATGCTGTACAAGTGCAATTAATTCGATATTTATCAATCAGAACGTTTATTTCTCATTTCGAATGACTTTATATACTGACGCTATTTTATTAAATAACAAGTAGATACTAGTTGTTTAGTGATCTTTCTTTATTGGAGTGCAAGAATAAAATATAGATCAGAAACACATTCTGACATTGTCAAAGAACGAAAAACAGCTTTTCAGAATTTCTTGAAGTATTAATCGAATATATGATGAATTGTATAGATTATCGTTTCTATAAGTATTCAAAAAACTTTTTAGATTGAATGTAATTTGTCTTTGTATTCTATAAAGAGAACTTAACTGAAAACGAGATAACAAACAAACGAGAGCTGTAGAATTCGAAAAATTAATCATAACAAAAAAAAACAATTCTATCAAATGTTGCCATCTTTTTTCGACACTTTTTGATATTCAAACATAGAATCTAATATTGTCCAGAGACAAGAACCTTCAACATAATCATTATCAACTAAATTAACAAGAAAATATGTGTTTGCTATTTGTTCAATAATTGCATGAGAACGTGATTCTGGTTCATATAATTTGCCCCAACGTTCAGTCCATAAACTGAAAGCTTCATCCTATATTTTATTAAAATAAATAATTTAATATCAAAAAGATTTCGTTTTTTTTAACTTTACCTTCCAAATCATAAAACTAACAGGATCAACAACTGTTGGTTGAACAATTTCTCGGCCAGTAAAAACACCCCATGTTACAGCAATTGGCTGTTCATCAACTGTATTTGTTTCGTTACTTTCACCCTATAATATGAGTAGAAATAAACAAGAATAAAAATATTATATTCTTACTGATTTATTCACAAAATGATAATTAACACTCGGAAAGTTCTTCAAAACAGCTCGTAATGCTGGAATATTGTCTGCACTTGTAAAAAATTCCAAATAAGCCTAGAAAAAATTTAAATTTCATATTTAAATAATCAATAAAAATTTCAAATTAGTTTTACTTTCTGATAAACATAACCATTCGATGTACCCCAACCGACAATTGGATCTGAACTTGGTTTACCATTAACAGCTGGTTGAGAGTTAATTGTTAAAATTCCTCGTCTATTAAATTCAATTAAATTATTTTGAATTAATGTTGTTTCTAATGATAATTCTTCATCAGTCCATGGAAAATGACGAACAACTTTATTTGACGTATTTTTTTCTCCTCCAATATAACAAGCAAACATTCGCCAAACATCTTCTTCACATGTTAATTCACGTCCCCATTCATCAAGTAATTCATCACGTGTTGCATCAATTTTCATATAAAATAAATGATAATCAGTTAACATACCAAATGATGGTGCTGATGATAAACCCCAACGTCCATTAGGAAATTCATTCCAATTTGATGTACGATGAACATAAGATTTTGGTCTTATACTCCAAAATATTGGTCGAACATTTTCTTTTGAACGTGTATGACTATTTGAAGTTTTTTTCCATGGTAAAGCACGTAATGGATGGTCTTCTAACCAAAGGCCAAGTTTTTTTAATACTTCAATTGTTGCAAATTCTCGATTTAATGTATAGAAATGAAGACCATGAACTTTACCAGTATCTAATAAAGCTGAACATAGATCAAGACATGTCTGTACACCAAAATTTCGTATAGCTTCATCATTTTCTTTTATTGGCTCAATACAAGCTAAAATTTCTTTAGGTACATCAAGTTTAGCTAATCGAACAATATTACGAAGACTTGCATAACCCTGAAATTAAAATACTTTACTATTTTAAAGGTTAAATCAATCTCGAATTTCTTACTTGAATAGGAAATATTCCAGGAATAATAGGGCATGTAATTCCAATAGCACGACAATCAGATTCAAATTTAATAAATGTTTCGGGTTTGAAAAAAAGTTGTGTAATTATAAAATCTGCTCCACAATCAACTTTTTCTTTTAAATAACCTAAATCATCTTCATACGATGTTGAATCTGGATGTCCTTGTGGGTAACCTTAATTCAATAACATAAAATCAATAAATATCAAAAGAAAAAATTCAAATTTTATTTACCAGCAACACAAATTACAAAATAATCTCCAAAGTGTTGTCGAATAAATTTAACTAAATCAACTCCATATCGAAAATCACTCTTTTTCGGATCCCATTCTTCGCCTACTGGTGGATCTATATAAAATTTTAAATTTTAATAGAAAGTTCGTGTTTCTTTTCGGTTAAAATCTACCTCCACGTAATGCTAATAGACTTCGAATACCAAATTCTTTTGCTTTATAAAGATATTCAAGCATATGTTCTTTTTTAGCACCATAACATGTTAAATGTAACATTGTATCAATACCACAATAATTTAACATTGTATTTGCAATCATCATTGAACTTGTTTCTTTATTACTAGCTGGATCACCAGCTGGATGCCATGTTATATCACAAAATAAGGGTTGACCAACAGCCATACGATCAAAACTAGATTTTATAACAAAAAGAATATTAATTAAAATAAAAGTAGAAAAGAAATTTACCATCCAATAAGATTGGCTGCACCACTTGGTGTACGTGGTGGAAAAAATTCAAGAGAGTACCAACGATCGTTACTTGCGATACGTTTTTCAATTTTTTCTGTTAAACTTACATATTTAACTGTTTGAAGACAACAACCTTTAGCTTGGAGACCACTATCACTTTCAGCACGTTTAAATACATGTGGATGATGCCCTGCATCAGGATCAATTTCGTTGTTATACATACTATTATTGATAGGAACTGTTTGGTTCTCGTTATTTATAAGCGTCATATGCGTTTGAAATAAGAGCAGTTATATACGTGTATTCGACAGACAAATATCAATAAAAGGACTGACCCAATTCGTTTTATTTATTCCAATTTATTATCATTCGTCAAATGCGTGATAATGATTATAATCTAAAGAAAAAGAAAAAACAAAATATGAATAGGCAAGGTAGCAATCTAAAAAAAAAACCTTGTATAAGTGAAGGACTATTTTTCTCCTTTCTGACATCTCTATTAGAATAAAATATTATATTATCATTTTTTATGAAGTACATAAACATTTTCAATCATAATAGTACATACATACATAAATGTACTAAAAATAGCTCTAGCTGGACAATAAGAATAGCCATTCAAATATCGAAAAAAAAATGATTTTCGATGGAGGTCGCCATGAAACATTCGCTAGCTCTAGTCACTTTTGTTTTAAAAGACTCGTATTTTGTATACTTGAGAAAAAACATATTGTCTTATCTAAGTAGCAGTCGTAAACCGAAATAACGAAGTAAATGTATTTTGACCCTGGTTTGCTTATAAAAAAGAACATTGAAAATAATTATAAAAGCAATGCACTGATAATAACTATTTTATATACGTGAGAAACAACAAAATAGATAAGAATTTGACCTAAAGCCAATGTAACTTTCGATCATTTTTTTTTTCAATAAAAAATCAAATGATGCATTTAATTTAACAATTATGTATTTCTATTAGGAACTCTGCTTTGCAATCTAAGGAAAACATTCTTGTAAGTTTTAATTAACAGTATTTTTTAACTGATTTATGGATTATATTAAATATCAACTATCAATTGGTTTTAAAAAAATACACGCGTTTCTTGCTTTCCTTTGTTTTTTACCATCATCAAAAGATTACAAGTGGCACAAAATGCTAAAAATCTGACGAAAACTAATTTTTTGTATTACAGATCGATAAAGAACAAAACTGAGTACTTAGGGATTGAAAATACAAGAACATCATTATCTCAATTTCTAATTAATCCAAATGCGATACTATGAATGAAGAGATAGTTATAACTTTAACAAATGTCTCGTGATCCAACTTGTTATGTATTGTAATCAAAATAGATTCTATGAATATAAATAATGTTTTTATATCAATTTCTATATTGATTACTTTTATTCTGAATGATATATATGTAGCATAGATGTCATTTACTGAAAGGAACAAAAAATTATATTTTGTGGAGGAAGAACTGATAACTATCTAAGCTATTCTCACCAATAGACATTCGTGGGTATTTTATTTAAGAGTATATGAATGTACTTATATATGTGAGAATGTGGATTGCTAAGAAAAAAGTCTGGTAATGACATGAGATTATTTTATAAAATAATCCTTTTATCAACAATGATTTAAAGCATTTCATCATTATAAAGAATACATTAAACATAACTAAAAAGAATAGTTTTTTTTATATTCTATTTTGAAACACTACATTATTTAATTTGAAAAAATAGTTTGAATTTTTTAGCAAGAAACGTTTACGACACATTTTAAAATGATATATAACAACAGTCTATCTATAGATATTCTAAAGGTCATGTATATGCAGCATTCAAGATTTAAATCAATGTTTAATAATAAAGAGAAACCTATATTTGACATTTAATTTTCTAAGATTAAAAAACGTCTTCAGTAAACAAATAGCCGCTTGGTTAAAATCAATGAAATTCAGACGGTAATTCAAGAATCATCAATAGACGTTTTTTTTTATTACATATTGTTTCCATTCGTTAGATTCGAACATAGGACATATCGTTTTTTTGTTGTCCTTCGTTTACATCTATTACTAAAACAATTCATTCAAAGTTTTCTTATTTATTCTGAAATATGTTTCACTTCAACGTTTACTGTGAAATATCTATAACATCTTGTTCATCAGTTGTATCACGAAAAAGAACATTAAAAACTTGATTATAAAAATTCGGATAGAAAGTACAAGCTCGATGACAATCAGGTGTAAAATTAATTTCTAATAATTTTGGTTGTACTTTATTATCAACTATATCAAGCATTAAATCAGCTGCATATAAAGCTCGTGATGATGAACATGAATCAATACCCAATGGTGCTTCTTCTATAGTTGCACATTGAAATATTTCTCTAAACATTTGAAATATACGTTGTTCAACAATAGACCATGTTTCTTCCTTATGCCCATGTTGTTCATTATACATTGATATAAATGTTTCACAATTCATTTGTCGTAAGAATGCATTTGGTCGGTAATTCATTACAGTAAAATGTGTTTCATAATCATCAAGTTCATTTAATGAATATGGTTTATTTGCAAAACGAAGCCAAAAAATTTTATGAACATATAATTTTAATGGACGAATACTACGTAAAAGCAAAACATAACGAACATCAAATTTCACTCCATTACCTTCCATTTCAGGTATTTTTAATAGAACAGGTGAATAAACATATTTGCATGCAATTTTTGGACCGGATTCAGGTAGACGGAGAATCATATCCAATGAATTTGTTACTGACATATCGATTGAACGTGTTAAATTTATTGGTTTGATTATCCAAGTATTATCAAGATGTTGATCTTCACGATACTAAATAATAATAGAAAGAAGAAGTTAAAAGAAAATGGAATCTAATAATAAATACTTGAAAATAAACAGCAAATTGAGTTAATTCATAAGTAAGATTAAATGTTGTTGCTAACCATGGTGGACTTCCTTGAGAATCAACATATGGATCACTATCAGTTGATGTTGAACTATATTAAGAAATAAAAGAATGATTAAAGACTAAGTGATGCTCAATAATATTTACTTATTCAATGATTTCCATCGTCTAGCTACAAGTGCTAATAATTCTTTGTTCGTAATGAGATTTTCAAATGGAAATTGATTGATTAATTTTTCTTCTAAAATTTCATGACGAAAATCTTGAAGTTGTTTCATAACAAATATAAGATCTGCTTGTTCAGGATCATCAACTAATTGATAATGTTTATCAGTTAAATATTGTGTAACTAAATCATGATCTGTATAAACTTTCCAAATACGATCTGGATCAATTTTTATTCCTTCAATTTTAATCGGTTTTTTATCATAAAGATCATTTTTATGACATTTTTCATATACTTCGATATTATTTTCAAGTTTCTTATTGAATAATTCTGGACTATTCTCAATCATTAAATTTCGAAGTATTAATTTTCGATCATTTATATGTCGCCATATTAATAATCGAATATTACGATCAAGTGTATCATTATTATCATAAACAAAATTTCGAAAAATTTCCGAATATGGTTGATCAATACGAACAATTGGATAGAAAAGTGAAAACATTGTTTGACTTGGTGCAAAGAAAAATGATGTACAACAAACATTTGCATTTGTACTGGAATGACGTATTGATGAACCTAATTCATCCATTATATACCTAAATAAATATAGAAGAATAAAATAATACTGTAGAAACGAGCATCTGACTGATAATTTATAATTAATAAACATTTTTTATTTGACTTCAATAAGTAGTCTTAAAAAATAGTATTGATTAAGGAATCTCAATGACGATCTTATATATTTTCAATTCAGTCAAAAAATCACCTACCAAAAAGGTTCATATGCTTCTTCACAATCTTTTTGTGGATCAATTTGTGTTGATGTCATTGTATATGTTTGATTATATTTCCACATACGTTGTAAAATAAGTTCAATTCCATCTTCTTTTGTTTCTGTATCAATATTCATTAATGCAGCCATACGTTCATATAAATTTGGTATATTTATTAAGTTACTTCTTGCTTCTTTTATCCTATATGTCCAGGCATGATCAATAAGAAATATCGCATTTTCATCATTATTAGGATCCAATACAACATTTTCTAATGTTGATACATAATATCGACGTTCCGGATTGAAAACTTCTTCTAAATCCTCATCATCATCATCAACAGGACATAATTGAAAATATGATCCACTATCAAATATTTCATTTTTCATTTTTTCATATAAACGTCGATAGAAATGTTTTGGAATATTATTAAGAACAAGTTGAAATTCATGTGTTTGAAGAAACTGTTCATATTCACTGTTATCTGTCATTATCTATAAAGAATTTCATTTTTTTTCAATATATAATTATTATTCTTTGTTTTTGTTTTCTTTCACAACACAGATAAGCCAATAAACACGAATAATATCAAGGAACAAAAAATTCTCAAGTATACACGCGCATATAATATTTAATAAAAAAAAAAAGAAAGAAGAGAAAAGAAAAACCATAAAAAGCAGCGTGTATATAACTGACTTATTTAGTTTGTCTGTTTAAATGGAATAGTATAGAACAAAAAAAAAAGAAAGAATGAGATTTGTAGATAATTAATAACACAATAATTCGCCAAAAAAAGAAAAAAGAGAAAAAGAAAGAATAAGATTTTGTTTACATACTCTTCAACAAACTGTATCAAAAGAAAAAACAAGCAAAAGAAAAAATTCAAAAAAGTAGATCAGTAGTTGTAGACATTGAACTCCATTGAATATTATTTGCCATATCAAATATTGGTTTTTGTTGATATTTTAATAAGGAATGATTTGATAAATTTTTTGTTTGTACATTTGAAGAAGATAAAATTTTTTGTCGAGATATTAAAGAATAAGAATTAGCTGAAGAAGAAATATCTGACGATTTTGAAATTAATAGAGAACCATGTTGAGTACCTAATTCATATTGATCGAGATGAGTGGGACGAAACGTATGTAATGTACCTAAAATAAAGCAAAAATCAAAATTAAATATTTCAATATAAAACGATAACGCTATTCATTTAGCGCAAAAAATCGCATCAATGGTTTCGGATGTGAGTCATACTTACCAGTGGCGGATTTACGGGAGGGGGCGATGGTGGTGATCGCCCTCCCCCTTCCGAATTTTTTTTGATTTTTTACAGCAAAAATAGGTTCACACTACTTCGATTGGACTCAAAAAATAGCTTTTAGCCAAAATCGCCCCCCTCCCTAGGTATCGCCCTCCATAGTCAAAAAAAAACGGTTCCCTGCCCCTTCCAGAATCCTAGATCCGTCACTGATACTTACACTTTAGTATTCAAGATTTGAATGGCTAGGATATAGTTTTATTATAATACATAAAAACTCATCTAAACAGATTATATCCAATACAAAACCATGAGAATTTGACTCCTTGAAAAAAAACCCTCAGTTTTCTTAATATTACAGATTAAATATCCTAAAAATTTAGTTATTGCTTTTTCATCGATATATCAAATTCGCACCTTTTGGTTTTAATGATTTTTCTTCAAGGTTATTTGTATTAAATTTAGCATTAATACGTGCTAATCGTTCAAGTTCGTCATCATCAACATCATTGACACGTTTATTATTCTCGATTAATTCTTCTCGTTTATCATTTTTCTTTTCATTAATATTACTATCACCATTACTGACATTGGATAGATCATCATCATCTTCTATATCATTATCATTATCTGAACCCGTACTGCCAAGTTCAGCCATAGCAATTTCATATGAAGGATATTCAAATGTATCAACATTATCAATAAATTGTACTCGAGCATCCTAAAGCACGAAAAAAAGAAGCCAATATAGAAAATTATCTACGAAAAAAATCACCCTACCTTTTTCGTTCCAGAAAAAATTGATGATTTATTTAATTTAACATTTCCACCAATAATATCAGGTGTGCGAAGTACATCAAGCGATGTTGATATCGATGATGATTCATTTTTTGTATTTGTTTGATTTGATGATGAAGGCGGTGGGGGCGGTGGTATTGAACTTGGTAATGATGATTTTGTATCTCCATTTAATTTATTTCCACCGAAGAAAGTAACAGCTTTAGCTGTGTTAATAACTGATCGAGAAACTGATATTGATAATTGACCATGAATAGGTTCTAGTTGAATATCTTTTTTCTCTTCATTTATTAAACGTGCAGGTTGATGAATAACAGGTTTAGTTAAAATATTTGTTGAAGGAGGAGGAGTTGTTGGATTAAAAGATTTTTTAATATTTATTGAATTTTTATTTGATTTTTGTGTATTTGTACGATTAAATAAAGCTAACCGACTTTTAAAATCTAATGGTTGACAATCAACAATTTCTGATGTTGATGGTAATAATAAATTTGGATGTTGTTGATTAATTATATTTGTTGAACTTTCATCAATAATAACAACACTTAATGGAGTATGTTCATGTGATGTTATATTACGAATTGGTATAAAAACTTTTTTCTCTTTATTTAATCCTTGAGAATAATTTTCGTTATGTATTTGTTCAGTCGAATTTTTATTTGTCTCTGCTGGGGGTGTATGAGATGTAACCAGATCAGGATAAGATGTTGACGTAGGTAATGTTAATGTTGTTGATGTTAATGGTATAATAGGTACAGAAATAATTGTTCGTCGTTGTCGTAAGGCTATATCATTTGGTGAAGTACTACGTGAACGTGTTGGAGTTGAGATTTCACGATGTTGACTACTCATACGTGAACTACCTGGTGTTGATGTATTGAAAATTTTATCAGCATCATAACGACTCAAACGTATTTGTCGTTCGAACATATTTTTAACAGTTGTAACCGTACCTATTGAAATAGTATACATAATTAAAACAAGAAACTTGTCCGAACGTTACTTTTTTAAATTTATTTCAAACTATATGATATGCATATCGCTTTTTACTGGTATGAATATGTAATAGAAAATATTCGAAATATTTATCTATATCTAGAGAATTCAGATGGATACGGGTAGTTATTCGACAATGAATATTTTTAAATAGTCGGTTGCAAAGATCTCCATATTTCAGTAATGAAACCTAATTTTTACGCGTTGTTCGTCATAGGCATATTAAGTCAAATTATCATGAGAAAAAAGAACTTTAAAGCAGATTAAACTTGTCTTTTCTTTGAAAGTTAAAATTTCTTACCAGGTTTTGGTGCTTCATCCACATGTAATTCTGTATATGATTGTTTATGTAATGGTACTTTCTGTCCTGCGTGCAATTTTTCATCATCATTATTATCATTGTTAATTTCATTCGTTGTTGTATCGACAATAATAACATCTTGTGTTGGTTGTATATATGAAGTAAGTTTTTCATTAATTATTATTTGACTAGGTATAGAATTTAGTGGATGATTATTTGTTAAATTATCTTGACTACGTGAAAGACGTGTTGTATGTTTTAATGGTGATACAGATGTTTTTGTCTGAAGTAAATTTTCATTTGAAGATAAACGTGATGATGGTTTTGATAATGAATGTCGTATAATTGTTGAATTATTATTTAATAAAAATGATTCATTTACTTTATTCAATAAACGTTGTTTCATAGAATTAACAACGCCATATGGTACATGATCATTAGTTTGATCATTTTCATTTACTTTAGTTGCTGCTGTTGTTGTTGTTGATAAACGATTTTGTTTTGTTTGAGAAATATTTCCATTCATACGACGAGTTGTATTGTTAGAAAAATAAGATGAATGAGGATGATGATGATTGTTATTTGTTAATGATGCTACAAGGACAGACATGATTTATCAACACGCTTACACGCACATAATCTGAAATAAAAATAAATATATGAAATTTGATCGATATATTTATGTAGATTTATGAAAGAACGAAATTCTATTTGGTTGTGATTTCGTTTTTAAGACGTTCGATAAAATCATCGTGATTATCCAATGTTGTTGATATACGTAAAACTTTATCACGTTGTTTATGTCCATGAATAATTTCTAATTGATGTGAAGGTATTTTTAAAATACTTTTAATAAAATCAATTAATTCATGATTTGCTTTTCCATCTTGTGCATCAGCAGCTATATCAATACGTAGTTCATTATTAGAATTTATTTCACGTATTGCATTATTTTTTGCATTTGGACGTACATGAATATGAAGTAAAAGATTGGCTGTAGTATTAACAATTGTTTTTTTTGACATCTAAAATGAAGGTAAACGAAAAAGAAAAAAAAATAATGATAGACAAAGGTAAAAGTGAATGTTCCTTTTTATTCTTTACTTAAACTTGACAAATATACGATGGTTAATCTCCAAGCAATCATTATCAACAATATCATTGAATGTATCCCACTCTTCTCGTTTCGAGTAAACAATTTGAAACCCGTTAAACATGCATATATGTACATACAGACTCATTCGCTAAACAGTCATATATATATATATATGTATATATACGCCTTTGTTCATTTCTTCAATATGATTGCGACATCATTTTCAATCATATATATATATAAATATGTATATATATATATCATTTTATGTTACGTACTCAAACTAGTAGATGCAAGCAAAAAACGCCGGAACATGACATGATTATTGAAGAAGAAAGAAAAAAGTTCATTTCCACTTGACAATGAATGGTGTGATTGAAAGAAAGAAGAAGAAGAAAACGAAGAATAAAGAAAATAGTAAAAAGTATACGTCACCCACGGTCACTATTATACTGGTCATGTCACTAGTCTAAAGCTATGCGCAGAAGTAGACACAACTAGGTATGTATATGTATTCACTTATTTGCCTCTGTACATATATGTGCCTTTCGCTTTTTTCATATTGCAGACTGTCGTCAAACAACGATCTGAATCGGAATAAGATGCCTCATTTATACATATTTCTTTCTTTCTCTTTCTCTTTCTCTTTCTTTCTTCCTTTCTGATTAGTCTGTATTAAGGATACAAGGAATTTTTCTCTCAATTACAATTATATGCTTATTTAATATCATATCGAAAACGAAACGAATGTTGAATGAAATATGTGTACAACATTTCATGATGTTAATCGTTTCTTATATTTGATAAAGTTGATATAAGAAAATATAATTTAACTGATTTTGCATTCAATATTATCATTAGATTTTTTTGATTTATGTTGAACATTTGCACTATTATTTGATGATGTATATTGATGTTTAATATTTGATTGATTTTCAATGATTGATGATAGACTAGTTGAATTTGATGATTGTAATTTTGTTTTATTATTATGTAATTCATTTGATAAACAAGAAGATGAAGTATTAGTATTATTAACAAGTGATGAGGAAGAAAAAGAGCGATAATGTCGACGTTGATGTGTTGATTTTTGTTTGAATCGATCGGTTTTTTTTAAATCAACATTCGTCATTTGATCAGAATAAGTATTCGAAGAATGTATTATATGATTTTGTGCATATATATTACGTGCATCATCCGTCCATTTTCGTATAAATTCATTTCGAAGTTGTTTAATTTGACGATGATTTAATGGGGTTTCATCAAAGCTATTTTCATTTGATGTAACATTTTTTTTCAGATATTGTGAAACATTTGATTTTATTGAATTATAATGACGATTAATATGTCTGGGTAATTTTAAATTTTGTTCATTATTATTTATATCGATTGAATCACTATTAAATGAAAATTTCATAACACATCGATTAATTTTAGAATAACAATATAAACGAAAGCGTAAGATGTTGAATTATTTCTAGTCTCCTGAACAATAATAAATAGTCTTCTTACGATTTACTATCAAATATCTCGATATAGATGATAAAATGATAGTGAGAGTAGGGTAAAAAAAGAACAAATAAAATTTTCTTTGAGGCAATCATTCAGTTAAAAGTGGATATAAGCTTAAGAAAAAAAAAGCTGTCAGCACACGTTTGAAGACAAAACAAAATTCTTTCAGGCTAAAATGAATCCTCAAGTGTCTTACTATTATACCTTTTATTGAATTGTTTATGTAAAATATTTTGCACATTAGGTTTAGACAAACAAATCCTTTGAAAATATGTAATGAAGTGTATAAAAATTATTTTTTTTGTCATGCAAGTTTTTAAGTAGCTACTAAAGAAGTAATGCTCACTAGCAAGTAAAAGATAGATAGTAAAATACAACATCTTAGATTAGTAATGGATGAAGTAGTTATTGAAAAATGTTAATAGGAGAATAAGTGCCATATTTTTAAACTCTGGATAACGACAATTTCTGTTAGTATAGTAATGACATGATTAGAAGTGACACTTCTAAAGTTTCGATGAATCATAAAGATATTTAGTATAAAAAATAGTCTGTAATTAACCTTCAAAGCTTTATGTTTTACTTCTACACTATAATTTTCGTTATACAAAGAAGAAAGAAAAAAAAAAGCTTTCATATTAATCTCTATTGGATCAAACTCGACAAGACATTTTACTATTTCGATAAAACATGCAACTAAATCAAATTTCAATAAAAAAAAGTAGACATGCAATTTTGTCAAATATTAAGAAACTTATCTTTCGATCAAATTTAGTATTACGTAAAATTGTAAAGATATTTAAATAAAAACACTCATCATAGATAAACAATTGAAAAATTTTGATAACAACAATTTTAAATTGCACTTCATCGTGTGAAGTTATGATATCATATGACGTAATTTTTCATACCTTTCTTTTAAACATTTATTTGATTCAATTGTTTGTAATGTATTCGTTTGAAGAGATTTTTTTTCATTATCAGATTGTAATTTCTGTTGACCAGCAGCTACAATCATTGCTGTCATTTCTTGTCGACGTTGTTTCGATGTACGATTTGTATTTTTTCCATTAAATAGAATATCATTTGGACGAGTTTTTGTTACTGGTGGTGGTGGTGTTGATTGTTGTCTTCGTAAGGGTGTCGAAGAATTTGTTGGTGATAATTTTTGATCTTGTAAAGCTTTTTGTTGTTCAACAGCAGCAATTTTTTCATCAATTTCAGCTTTTTGTGCTAAACGTTCCTATTTACAGGAAACAAAACAAAAAGTTTTCTTTGTTTTTTAATATAAGATTTACTAATCGACTAAGAACAATGGATAAAACTGTCATAACATCAGTAATAGGTGCAGCAAATAAGACTGTATCTTTCATTGTACTAGCACATTCTAAACTACATATAAGTAATTTTAAATCATGTTCTAATTGTGAAAAAATAATTGAAATTTCTCGAAAATCTCGAAGATCACGTCGTGCAATCATTTTATCTGATCGAACAGCTTCATCAAATTCTTGAATTTTACGTTGTAATTTCTGAAATTTAACTTTCGTTTTTGGTTCAAGTACAAGTGGAGCATTTGGATAACGAAGTCGACAAACACGTAATTCATTAAGTGTTGCACGAGCACGTAAACAAGCACTACGTAATAATTTATTAAACATCATTAAATCAAAATTAAGTGAAAATCGTAGACTACATTCCGGTAAACAAGCATCATCACTTATTAAACCAATTTTTTGATTACGTATTGTTAATAATTTTTGAACACGTAATGCATCCATAATATTTAAACCAAAATCTAATAATTTTAATGTTGCTTCAATTAATTGATTTATTAAATCTTCAGCTTTTGAACAAGCCATTGCAAAAGAAAAATAAAATTAGAATAGATTATTAGTTTAATATTCTTTTTCCTTTCTTATCGAATCGTTGTTGAAAAAGGCGAATGATTTTTTATTAACATTCTGTTGCTGTGGAAGATTTATTCAATTTTTTTTTAATAAAAATAAAAAAAATACTTATTTTTATAATAAAAATTCGCGCCATATTTCATTCATATCTAGAATATAGATTAATAAAATTAGATTGACATGAACAGTTAATTATAAGCAAATTGTTCATCGTGCGACAAATGATTTTCTATATATGATCAAACATCCATTGTACTTTGAAATTAATCCACTTGGTATATGAATGCATGTAAAAAATATTTAAAATTCGTATATGATTAACATTATTGTCAACTACTAGATCAACCTGTATGTATGCATACATTTTTCTCTATGTAAATATTATCTATTGTCTATTTATCTGAAAGCTTTTCGAATAGTTTTAACTATTTTAATACGTAAATATGAACGATAAAAATCAAAATGATGAGTTTAATCTACTCATAAAAACCTTTTTTGTATCTGTTTTAAATCAACTACTTCTCATGTCGTATTAGACGATTACGATAAAAATCGATCGAGTGATTAATCGCTTTTTCATATCACAATATGTTATTTATTACATTTATGTCATATATGAAGATTTTTAACATTCCCTAGATTCTATTCTATCATGACTAATCTCCTTACTCGATAAGAATACATTTTATTGTCAAAAATCGAATTTTAATTAGTCTCATATATGTCACTGATTATCATATTTATTGTTTTACGTATATTTTAATCTGACGTAATATATAAAGACAACGTATTTTTACTGACAAATAATGCATTGAGAGTATTTGTAATTTTACATTGATGTATTGTTAAACACAAGAGAATTTTCTTCTGTGTTACATAACTGATTGATACGAAATCGCCCTAGATTAAAAATACCTATCTCAAAGGATTTAGTAATTCTAATATCGAACCAAGGGAATGTAGAGAACCTTGATATTGGAGGACAACGTAATGAACGGATTGAAGGTCATGTAGGTTTCTATAGATAAAAAAAATGATTAATCACCTGAGAGACTTTTTTGATAGGTTTCTGAACACTTTATCAGAAATTTCGACTATCTGAAGTATTTCTAAATAATATACATTTTCTTTTTTTTATGTGCAGTTTTCAGTTAATTATAAATAAAATATGGCAAGTGCATAGAAAGTTTATTAATGAACAGAACAACAAACATAACGAAGCCAACAGATAACAGAAATAAAAAAAGAAGAAGAAGAAAAATCCCTGCCCAAGAAAAGCGAATTATGAATATACACACACACACACACACATACAATCATCCAAAGATCTTACTATATTTTGTTGATGTTTCCTGAAAAAAAACGAATATATATAAATATATATATATAATCTCATGTCATTAGTTTTTGTTTTTGACCATTCGGATGTTTTGTTCTAGTTGGTTTGTGATGGTATATCAAAGCATAAAATCATCAAAGAAAAAAAGAAGAAAAAAAAATAAAATGTCTGAACAAAAGAATATGCAAAGAGAAAACAGTTCACCATTGCATTTCGCTAGATTTATTAGGTTTTTATATAACGAAAAAAGTTCTTTTTTTTTGCGACTCAAATGAAAGATTGAGAACAGGTTTTTATACGAAAAAACAAATGAAGTTATATGCCGTTAACAAAATTTAAACTGTTCATCATAATAATAAAAAAAAGGTCGCATGTTGTCGTTTGTTTGCTACGAAAAAAAAATAGAAAATTAATAAATATATGTTTCTTGAAATATATATATATACTTACATTTTTTTGTCTTATTCTTTGCCTTGTTTAGTATTTTCACCTTCACTTGTCATACGTTTTCGACCTTTTTGTGGCGCATTTGATGTTATATCATGATTAAGAATTTTTTTTTCTTCTAATTGTTTAAGAAGACTTTGCAATTGTTCATAGACATTAGGAACATCTAATTGAATATCTTCTATATCATCAAATAAACGTAACATGCCAGTTTTAAGTTGATCATAAGTAATCACAGCTGATTTTGCCAATATTTCAAGAAGAGCAATTGTTAATTCTTGACCACTGAAAGAAAAACAAAGTTCTTCAAAGATCTGACTAA